>BMAV01004072.1:4739-19460 GCA_019973955.1 Trichonephila inaurata madagascariensis
ATGTAGTTAGTAGTGAATAAAGTGTGAGTAGTTAGAAGTTGTAAATAAAATTGTTATTTGTCATTACAGAGTGGTAGAGTTAATTGTGGCTATAGTAGCGTAATCAGTACAACGGAGTATTATTGGCGATGGATTTTGTAATTGTGAACCTCGGTGAAGTTCAAAACTAAACTGGCACGCCTTCCTAACTACTACACCAACATGAAGGCAATGAGCCTCAAAATCATTAAGGTGCATCAGCCTCCTCTACATGACAAGTCTTCTGTGGCACCATGATTCGAACTCGCGACACTCCGGCCACGCGTTCCCCCTCAGGGGGCTCACCTTCTTTAGGTAAGTACGGACGTCTCAATCCCGAGGTACCGTAGTGATCATTTCCTTTTCCCAAGGGGTTTACTATCTTTGGTAAACACGGGTGTCATGACCCCGGGTTACCCCAGTGATCCTTCTCTATTTTCAACCCTCCATCTTGTCATCCAATTTCTTCTTTTCCCTTCCAGACCACAGACCTATGAATGTTTGGCGCAGTATAGCCAAAACTGGCTCTTGCGCGATAAAACACCAAACTCAATTCAACTCAACTCAACTGAACCCGGCCGCGCATTCAAGACCTTGAATAACATCCAGGTCAGGGATTCTCAACCCTTGTGCTGGGGGACTTTTGTGTGACACCTAGTTGTTTTTTTTTAAATTATTTATTACATTCTGAGGGGAAAAAATAAAATCCAGAACTGAATCATTCGGCTATTTTATAGAAATAAACGATGAATATTCGTGGTATATTTAACGCGTATCATTATTTTAAAATATATTTAAAATAAAATGGCTTTTTAATCCATTTGAGTACGGATACATTTGTATATGAATTAACTTTGAATGAAGAGGAGAAATAGATTTCATTCTGTAATAATAGAGATTTAACTTCAAAACATTCGGAATAGAGTTAGTTAATTCATTATGAATTAAAATTAGAGGCGATTATCTCATAGTAGCCAAAAAAGTTTTAAAAATATTGTTACAATTTTCTGCATCGAATTTACATGAATTAAAATTTTCAGCATTAAGAAATATAAAGATGAAAAAATAATCGGGACTTAAATGTAAATGACGAAATGACAGGGGTTTTACCTTTTTACGACCCAATATGAACGAAATTATCAAAAGTCATCAAGCTCAAATTTATTCTCTTGAATTAATTTGTAATTAATTACTCAATAAACATTTTGTTGTCTTTGCCGTACATATTATATTTTATTTGTTATTTAGAATTATATTATCTTATAAACTAGTTCATATAATGTATTACATATAAACTTTTTTTTTGTTAGTCTGCCGCCATTTTTTGAAATTGATAAAAGTACCGTATAAAAAAAAAAGTTGAGATAATGATAATTAATTTATATATGATAAAATTATTAATTATTACTTACAGGTATCCATTCTGTGCCATTCCTGACGACATATATATCATGATTTGCTTAGTATTCGGTTGGGGAAAAATAGATCCATTATTTTTGCATGAAATTCAAGACTTAATTTAACATGTTTCGGATTTTCAAATTTGGGTCTAATATGCACCATTTCGTTGTATAATTTGTTGCCATTTTAAAGGTTGCTTCATAATGCCTCTCTCATAAAAGTCTTGGTCCTTATTGGCGAAAAACTCTAGAAATCGATTTTCACAATCTTCTCTTGATCCCAATTTCATATCACTCAGGAAGTTTTTCATTCCAATAAAGGCGGTAATCGTTTAGTGCCAGGTCCGGACTATATGGTGGATGCATTAAAACTTCCCAACCAAGCTCACAGAGATTCTGGCGAGTCACTACAGACGTGTGTGGCCTGGCGATGTCCTGATTCAACACCATACCTCTTCTGTTGGGCAATTTTGGCCGTTTCTGGTCAATCGCTAGCTTCAAGTGGTCCAGTTGTTGACAGAAGATATCTGAATTTGGTGTTTGGCCAAACAAAAGACACTCATAATAAATTATTCCATTCCAGTTCCACCAAATACACAGTAGAATTCCTGGCTGTTAGTCCTGGTTTGTCCACCGATTAAGTTGCTTCACCGCGCTTTGACCACGATCGTTTTCGTACATTATTGTCGTATGTGACCCATTTCTCATCCCCAGTCACCATCTGTTTAAGAAATGGGATGATTTCATTCCATCTGGCCAAGGCTTGGCAGATGGAAATTCGATCCATCATGTTTTTTGGTGTTAATTGGTAGGACACCCAAACATCAGGCTTGTTTTTGCGCAAATGGTTTAAAACTCTGTTTTATGGTCGATCCTTAGCTCCTGGACGATTCTACGACTACTAATATGCTGGTCAACTTTTTGTGATTTTACCGACACTTTCGACCATGCGCCTACGAGGTGGATCTTTAACATCAAGAATAACTGAACGAAATCGACGAAACGAAAGTTGCACGTAATTAGCTGTTGCTGTATCGGCACCATAAACACCATTCACAATTTCAGCCGTCTGGCTTGCATTTTCGTCTTTATCAAAAAAAACTATAAAATGCACCGAATTTTTTCTTTGTTGACTTCCTTTTTGAACACCCTGTAACTCACAACTGAATGGATCAAATAAAAAACAGCAAAATAATTTTTTAGTGTGAAATATCACCTTGACAGCGAGCATAAATTTGAAATTGTTTGACCTGTAATTCACAAGCTATCGACACTACAGCCATCTACCGAAAAATAATGGATTTCTTTTTCCCCAACCTAATATTATCAATTTTATCTGCACTTTTTTAAGATTCTTTGCAGTCACTTTTACTTAATCTTATGTCTTCATCGGAATATAAATTATAACAAGACCACAAACACACCAGCATTCGATTCATTCTCAGAAAGGTGTCGCAACAAATTAGCAATTTCATCAGGGCTTAGACCTTTTCTACAAATCATTTTTTACGGTGTCTGCCCTGCAATTGTTCCGAAAATCCAATGAATTTTTTTGTGAGCGTATAAGTGCTATGTAACGAAACACTTGGACACAGCGATTTTAGTATAGCCGACTCATTTCTGTTGTGAACTCAATAACACTGCATTCAAGATCAAATAAATGTTTGATATTACTTCCGTAAGTTTGTTTTTACCAACGGTATCTACTTAGTGAACTATATTTTGATCAGAGACAATTATTTATAATGATTCATTGCCTTGGTGTTGAAACCACACCATCGAATGTTCTAGGTATATTTAGTTGTAAAATCTCTCCAAATTATATATATATATATATATATATATATAAGCTAGAAACACAAGACGTTTTCTGTATAATCACTACGAAAAATGATTAAAAGTCACGAGCATTTTTCAAATTTTCTGCAAAAATGGGGAAAGAAGAACAAACTAAACAGGTTCCGGTGTCCAATCGACACCGATGGACCTTCTAGTGTTTTTAAGTGTATACTAATTTACTGTATATTAATTTATTGTTTATTATCGTCCCACTTTGATGTAACACAAGAGTCATTTGCAAAGTATCTCGTAATTTTAAGCCAATGGCAAGTGACAAGCATGAGTATAGAGTCAAACTTCTACACTACGTCAATACAAGGAATTTAGCCTTCAATAAACCAAACGTTCATCAGCCCTTCTATATGAAGAATCTTTAGTTGTACGAGGAATCAAACTCTAAAAGAGTATCAATTATGTTTATCAAATACATTGAGACTTATATTTCCTATAAAAATGTAAAACTTTCTACGATGGATAAACGTGAATAAGATACAATTTTATTCCTGGTCAATCAGATTGACTGTTCATTATGACATTTATCCCCTTATGTACCAGACTGTGCTTTGTACAGCACGCGCAAATCCCAGATTTCTAGGGATACTGGGCTTGACGTTACAATGCACACTTCATTGTTGCTTTTGAAGCTGACTACGACTCACGTTCGTTCGTTTTCTAATGTTTGTATAACTATTTCCGTTGTTTGTTCTTACTTTTTTTTGCAAATATGGTAACATTGTTGGATTTCAACAAAAATGACACTAAATCAGAATATTTACCGGATACGATGGCGACTTCAATATGAATTTATTTATTTGTGATGAAAAGGATGAAAAAACGGAACAAAAATGACAATACATTTATGTGACGTATGTGGACAAGCTTTTTATTCCAAAGAACATTTCGAGCAATTTCACAAAAATTTGTAGTTTTGATTCTAATTTTTCTATTTATCAAATTTTTGTAAACCAGACATTTTGTAACTCAACTTTTGTAATTTTATACACAGTAAAAAATAAATCTACATTATAATGTTTCCTGCGCGGGTTGTACACCTAAAAAGACATGTGTCCATTCGAAGTTACAAAGGGATTTTGCCCTATACATACCATGCATCCACTAATGGTTACATGGTGCGCAAGGGGTTAAAATAGAAGAAGTAGCCCGGTTGGCATACGAAAAGGGACACCGCTGTATTTAAATTCAAAAAAATATTCCAAATCGCGCCCGCGCGACGAAACTGACAGGAAGGAGTAAAAGCTTTAATACACGTACAGATGCAGGAAGTTTATTAGTCGCTATGCAATCACATTCGTTTTTGTGTTACTTTGGCTTCTAGCAACCGGTACTATGTGAAGCCAATGTTACTCAAAATTATTTCCCAACAGATGCCCAACCAATGTGCTAAAAAAATACGTGCTTTACAGATAGTATTAGAAGCAAAACGAGAGGAATTCGTCGATGTCAATTCAATATGTGCTAAAAGTTTATGTGAAGAGCTTGGAATTTCTTTTGAACCTCCAAGACGAATACGGAAGAAGCATATATTTGGCGACGGAAGTAAATGTGTTCAGTTATCATATGGAGATGACTTGAGGCGAACAATGTTTTCTTCAATAGACAGAGTAACTGCTGAAATTGGAGAACTATTGCAACAGTTGCAGAATCTAGCGCAAACTCTTTTTTAAGGCCTGAAGTGATAATGAGAATGGACGAACTTAACTTGCATCAACCTCCTTAAGATAATTAATAAAGAATTCCAACTTGAGAGCGGGTACATTTACAAGCTTTCGTAGCTGCAACAGACCTAGGCTGTATAAAAGAACTCATTAGGTCCAGTTCTCCGGGTTTATTAAAATATATTATTGAGTCCAAACTTGAATGTGGCTTACAAAACATTGTTATAATGTTGATAATTTTTTTAATACATCTGCAATCAGTAATGCCATTTGAGAGAGAAGCTTCTCTAAGTTAAAATTAATCAAAAATTATCTCAGATCGACTATGTCCCCGTGAAGGCTAACAAATTTAGCTATTTTGGCAATTGAACATGGCATACATATCGATATTGACAGTTGTATAAAAAATTTTGTTATGAAAAAAACACAAAAAGTGCATTTTTAATCAATAAAAAAAATTGAAGCTGTTTTTTTTTTTTTACTAATTTTCTTGACTAATAATTAAAATAGAGAGGCGACAAATTTCCTATCGGCCCCAGGCGACAAAAGTCCACTCTACGCCACTGTGTTGTTTTTTTCAAACCTAGAAAATTGGCCAGTTCCGGTGGCTTAGAGGTAGCAGGTTTGGCCCCGGCTGGAATCGATAGACTTTCTGGATGCGAAAATCACGTAGGCTTGCATATCATATGATTATGTGGCATATAAAGAATCCCTTGAGTATCGATTTTGATCTGGTAATCTTGGCAAAATTAAATCACGTCAATATTTAGTAACCAACGAAAGCTTGGATTAAATCAGTTCAAGCGTCCGAATTTGGTAGCGACAGCCGCCACTAAAATTGGTCTCATATTCGGGGACTTGTCTCGTTTGCAAAAACCTAGTTGCTAATATGCAGCCCATTAAGAAAAAAACATAAAAAATTGAATTTTTTATGTAATATACGTAAAAATATATTAGCAAAAATAATATAAAAAAATTATTACCACTACTAATTAAAATTATTACTAATTAAGTACTTTTATTCCTATTTTTTACTCATTGTATGTAATAAATATCTTCAAAGAGAAACTAAAATGTTTTTAGATTTTTTATTCGTGGCTCCATCTGGTGAAGATGTTATATTAAAATGATATAATATTTTTTTTGCTCATTATTTTCGTTAAAAATTAATGAGTTTCATAGAAGAAAATGTTAACTCAAAGACGCATACGGTACAATGCTTTTACAAAAGTGTAATTTTTACAAAGGATTTTATGTATAAAGTTACGATTTTTTTTTTAAATTCGTGAAAAAGAGAGTATTATGTCATTATGTTTTTGAATGACTGAATTGATAATAACATATTTATGTTAGAGAAAAATATGAAATGATATAAGTGAATTAATCAAGCGTTATTTTTAATCAATTTATATTTAACTATTTTTTTCTTTTTTCCATTTGAATAACTCGTCATTTAAAAAGGGGAACAATGTACATGTTGAAGTTTAGAGAGAGGATCGCGACTATGGTTTCACCCTCGTCACTTGAATGAGAGTCAAAATAAAGAGGACTGCTGCCGAAGGACTGCTTCAAAGAGCACACTAAATAAAATTAAGAAAACTAAATTCAAAAAATATTATATTAGAAGAAAAATATGGCAGTAGAAATTAGCTTTCTTGGAAATATTTGATCATTCTTTATTAAGACATAATCCACTTTAAATTATATCCTTTATGGGTTGTTTCAATGGTCTCAATTCATGATAACCACATGATGAAGACAAACACGTGTTCTCCACTGAATTAAAAACTGACATTAAACGAACTCGTACTTATGTGTTTCCGTTTCTCATATTTAGATAAAATTTCATCTTTCTGATTGGGTAAGAAGTTAAAGCATCATTAAAAAATATTTAATCGAAAAAGTTTTAAAATTTAAAAATAAATATGGTTTATGCATGTGTTTTTATATAAAATGCATTTTGTATGCATTTGTACGTTATTATTGTTTACAAATAGGTATTTTTTAAGAGAAAGTTTTTGAAAAAAGAGAAAAATTTGCCAATAATGAAGAGCATGAACTGATTATAGCTCAGTGCGTTTCCAACTTTCAATATTAGCGTCCCAATTTTCAGTCATAATTTTCATCACATCCTCCCCCCTTCCAAAAATAAAGCATTGGATGCAATAATAACAATGTAAAGCTAAAGCTGAAATACGCGACTTTTAATTATAAATCGTACAAGTTATAAAGATAAATATTAAATTTTGCATATGACAAGCGCATAGGATTCACTAGAATTAACTTGTTTTTAAATTAAGTATTAAAAAATTATTTAACAAATACTTTGTGTAGTATTGATATATTTATAAGCATATTATATCAGTGTGAGAGAGAATGTCCATTTTATTTTTATTATACCAGAATATATTTTGTAATTGGCTTCCTTTAAGCAAATTGATAATTATTTTAAATATTTTATTTACGACTTTTTGATATGCTCACGACCCCCTCTTAGGGATATCCCGTACCTCTTGGTGGGCGCGCCCCACAGTTTTAGAAACGCTGGATTAGCTAGGAAAAAGATTGCATTTTTTGTTTGACTGTGAAGTCACATGAAATGAGATTGGCTAGAAACACGTTATTATCTTTCTTAAGTAACTATGAAGTCACATAAATTGTGTGTGGGCCATTACCGTTCTTCATCATTTAATGTTTTAAATTTATTTACTGTTCTTGAATATGATATTTATATTTGTTTGTATAATGTCCTGAAGGCTATAAAATTTTTAATATTATCCGCTTGTATTTCATTAAATTTAAATACAAATAGTTCTAAGAAATAATTTTGAATCATTAAAATGTTTGCATAATTATATGTTCCACTAATATCGTTTTAATTTTCTAAAATGGTTTGCTTATGGAATTTTTTTTTAATAGTGTTCTTAATACGCAAACATTTTATTGGTGATGCATTGGTTGATAATTGATGCACTAAAATAAAAATAGCTTTTGATTTTACTAACAGTTGGTTTACAAAAATATTTTATTTCGCAATTCAAAAACTTCTTTTGAAATTATTTATGAAATTGGGTAATGAAACTTCTGTATACAATTCGATGTGTCATTACACGATTAAATAAAATAACCCTCTGAATTCCCAGCATAAAGAAAATGAACAACATATACAGAACAAATACAAACAAGAATCATACAAAGAAATAAAATTTTTCTTCATTTGAAATAATTATTCAAAAACTAACATCAGCTTTATGTGTAAAAAAAAAATGAAAATACTGTTCACAATTCTTTGCTGTATCCCATCTTTTAACACTTTGTCTACCGACGGTACTTATAAGTACACCAATCACTTTAAAATTACATAGAATAACCATTTTTACAAATACTCTTTGTAGGAATGTTCTTTTAAATCCACTCATCCAAGATATTCAGCACAGGTTCTATGATGAGTATGTTAGGAGGGAAAGCGAATAGTTTTACAGCAGAAATTGCGTTTTTAGCTGATATATTAATCGCATTGCGAAGAATGTCATTTTTATTCCGATAAAAAAAATGTCGAAAGGTAAGTGTCATTTTTTTGTAAGTAATAAAGACCTTAGAAAACGATATGGCTATTTAATTTAAGTGAACACTGTGTATAATTAATTTTACATTCGAATATCTTTAATACATTAATTAGCTCTAATTAATTAAATTTCCCAACGTTTAGTATTTTGTTTATGTATACCCCTAAACTTTCTATGTAGTGATTAAAAAAAAATTGCTCGAAAAGAGCTGCAGTAAATTATAATGCGGTAGATAAAGGGTTAAAACAATAACATTATTATCAACACACAGCTTTTACAGAATAGATTTACATTATCGTGCATCTATCCAGCACACACCTCTAACTAATGATTCAACCATTAAAGCATCATGCAAATTTATTTCCATTTTTTTTTTCTTTTTACTTTTTCATCCAGAGAAAACGTAATTCATTGTGAGACCCATGAGCGGAAAATGTCTCTAAAAGGAAAAGAAGTTTTGATCGCTAGAGGAATTACCCGGGGCTTTACAAGAAATGAAGCAGATCGCTAAATGCAGCGGAATGTGACCGCAGATCGAATGTCTTTACGGGCAATCGCTTTGTGGTCACGACCTCCTCTTTCTCTGTTTCTAATCGAACCTTCCGCTTGAGTCTTCAGCTCCGTTCCGTTTCTTTCTTTTTCTTTCCGTATTTGTTCATTTTACCTTCCTTCATTTTTTCCCACTTTCTGCTGAATGAACATTTTTCTTCCCATCAAAGAAATCTCAAAATTCCGTAAAGTAGAAAGATGGAAACACTGGTCTTTTTGGAGATAAGTTATACGGAATTTAATTAAAGCAGCTAAAGTTATTTGAGTTACGATTTGTAAGTGATATTTATTTTTCATGTCTCGTATTTTCTAATAATATTTTTCTCCATTTGTTGTAGAGACGTGCAGTGATAAATTACTAAAATGTTCACAAATTATTTACATCCAAGTGAAATAAATTATTTTAATGTAATCAGCTTAATTCAATAGCCTACTTTTGAAACAATCTTTAAGAGTTAGTTTATTCACGTGAAAGCCATTTAATATTAATACTTTAAAATATCGAGTAAATTCACTACCTTTCGTTATATAAATAAGATGTGCAAGCAATTATTTATCTTGGTTTTGAATTCTGCCACTGAAGACCCAACATATAGAGAGGGCTGAGGCATGGTAAGGCTCTACAGTACCCAATAAGTCTAAAATATACCGAATTTTTTCAATTATCTTGTACCTTATATCATTGTGCAGCTTGCGACCAAATTTTAGGTCTAAGAACAAATTAGTTTTAAAGATATTTGAAGTTTTCTAAGCTTAGGTTTTGGTTTCGGTTTCATTTAAAGCATTTTTACACTCTAAAATTGATGTAATTAAAAATATTTTTAAATACATTTAATTGTTTCAACGTGAAAAGGTTATTAATTTCAATTTAATTACTAAAATCATTTCTCTGCTCGATTATGTTTTGAGTTTTTTGAGTTCTCATGGCAACAATTTTTTTATTTTCAAGGGTAATTCTCGTTTTAAGCCTTGAACTGTAGAAGAAAAGATACGAAATTCATCCCCACCGTCACCTTTTCCACAGTCACGCGTTATTACGCAGTTTATTGGTGGAAAGGAAAAGGCGTGTTTTCCTTTCTAGAAATCGTTTACTTTCCCTTAAAAAAGAAAGAAAAGAAAAAGATAGAATAAAATAAAATAAAAATGAAAGACAGAGATATAATCTCTAGAGTTGCAATATAAAAAAAAAAATAATTTATAACTTATCTGTTCTGTGGTATATCCTGAAACATGGTTGAACACACAAACCAGCGTCACATTCATTGTTTTCGTACACAAAATTAATAAGCTGTTACTACGCACGGTAAGAAAAAATGACAGCAAATGAAGAATAGACAAAAGTCCACACAAACGAAAATGCATGAAAAACTTCTTAGCTCTGAATTTTAATGTTCTTGGAATATACCCTTTCAAAATCACTTCCCCACCCCGTCTCCGAAATAAGTAAATTCTTTATGGTTTCAATGACACTCTCAATATAAGTTTATTGTTTTCCAAAGCCATGTGACTAGTTTTAAATAGAGCAGCACAATAAAAAAATCCTATTTTGGAAAGACGAGTATTCACGTCCAATGCACTAAACGCACCAGCTCAGTAGGACGTGTATACACGCCCGCGGCATTTAGGGGTTAAGATATAGTTTATACAACTTAGAAGCGTTATCATAAAGTTTTTCTAGTTGAACTAATGCAATGGCCAAAGCATTCTCACGTTGTTATGAGGAACAATATTTCGAAGGGAGGGAATACTATTGAAAAAAAATGATATATCTAAATACGTCCTCAGTTGATACTGCAATTAAACTTAGAAAATAAAAGTACTCTGAAAACAAGTATTGCAGATAAAACTGAATATTTCCATCATGTACCAAACTTCATTATGATAAATATACTGTAGTAATTTTAAAGTAGTGCAACAAATACTCAAACTTGCTGAACTGCCCCAATTTAAAACTAAAGAAAATAAAAATTTTTAATGAAACTTGGAGATTTTTAGCTTAAGTTAGTAGCAATATTATTGTGTACATAAATGCTCTAAGTTTCAAAACTTTTGTGAAAATGTTTGGTTAAGATGAAGCAGAATAACCTATCGTCAAAAAAACAAAGGCTATCATTATTATGCAAAAATATATTTTGAATTAAAAGAAAATTTTCCAGTTATATTTATTTAAAATAGTGTTTTAATATAGAAAATATAAATTGGGAAAAAATATTTAAAAACTAGAACTTCACGGGCATTACATGTGTTTGTTTTATGCCTTGACAAAATTTAAGGTATCCGACTACATTCGGAACCGTGATTTTAAAAAAGCACATAAATAGATAATTTTCATGATATTTAGTGTCACTTAGATAAGAATATATGTATAAAACTATTTTATAAGGACATTTTGACAAAAAAAATTATTTAAATACAATATATATTTTGACTATAAATTAACTTAGAATAACCTTTTTTCAAAATGTTCTCCTTTTGTAAAAAATGCTTCTATTATAATAATATTTTGCATGTATATAGCTCAGACCTCTGTACAGAGGATCAAATATGACTTTTGAAAAATTCACAGTATTTTCCGAGTTACAACCCATTAAAATAATTATCGGCGTTTTTTTCTTAAAATTACTCCCCTCTATTGTCGTGAAACATGAATAAACCCACTTCTAAATTATATATTTCAAAAATTCTAGTTGAGTCTCTGCACAGAGGTCTGAGCTATATACAGGCAAAACATTATTATAATAGAAGCATTTTTCACAAAAGAAAAATATTTTGAAAATGGGTCATTTTATGTTTATTTTTTGTCAAAATATTGTACTTAAATAATTTTTTATTGTAATACTATTCTTAAAACACATTTCTATACATTTTCTAATCTAAGTGACACTAAATATCATAAATATTATCCTTTTGTATGCTTTTGCAAAATCACGGTTCCGAACGTAGTCGGATACCTTAAATGCGTTTTTTCAGACTTTTAATTTTGAGGACGTAAGTGTTTTTTAATCCCTAATGGTTTTCTTCTGCTCAAGACAGAGTCTTGAAGTTTTTTGTGTGTACTCCCAAACCTATATTCTGTAAAGGTGGTATGGATTTAGGTCTAAGATCTCTGGTTATTTTTTTAAGGGGACATGGTACGATTTGAGCAAAAATTTTTAATTTAAGGATTTTTAAAATTTGTTTGGTTTCCTCCTATGTATGTATACTATATTAAAAAGATTTTGTGCTCAAAACTTCATAAAAAGCTATCCATGTAATTTTTTAAGGAAAAAACTTCAAATTTGTGAAGTGATTTTAAAATGCTACTCCTCCTACAAAAATTTGCGTACTTCCTTGAGATTTGATTTACAAGTACGTCAAACTATGCATAATAAAAGTTGGTATGGGTTTTGCGTTAACATGATTGGTATTTATACAATACTTCTTTTTATGAATGTTTATTGAAAATTCCTTAAAAAATGTATAAATTCTAAGTTCAATTATTTTTAAAAAAATAAATTTTGCTTTGATTCAAAAATGCATACCAACTTTTAATACACGTACTAATAGCAATAGGTAAAAAAAATTCAAAGCATTAGGCACAATAAAAAAAAGCCTTAGCATTTTAAATTAAGACAAACTAGTTATTTTATCTTTCTGAGATAAGACAGTTTAAATTTTTGATTTGCCATAGAGATGTGAATAAAAACGAACGTGAAAGCTATCATAATTCTAAGTTTTTTAAGTTTTGAGCTTTCAAATTTTGTGATTTTATAGAAAAGTATATATAGAATAATTTAGGCTAAAAAAATTAAATTTGATTTTTTGACCGATTTTGGTGAATTAAATCGTACTGTGTGTCTCCTTAAAAAATGCTAAAATTAATATTTTAAAAAAGTTCGTGTTTTTTCCAGGTTTAGCTAGAAAAATACTTATTGAAAATCAACAAATGAACAGATTTTAAATCTGTACTAATCTTTGTTCATAATAATCCAAGATCAATCACTTAGAATAACTAAAAAATTTTAAAAATTAAGCATTTTATGAAAATTTGAAAAAAAACTTCAAAAATTCCTAATTTTTTAAACATTTAATACAATGGTTGGTCAAACTGACTTTTTACTTACAGAATCAGCTTAATAACATAATTTTAATGTAAAACATAAATTACTTTTACGGTTAATGTCTCGAAAAAAATTCTTTTAAAAGGCCTGTAGTCTTAATTCTCTCCAGAACAACTGTCTTCTCTTTTGGTGTGGTAGCTAGAAAATTGATATTACTTCTCAGGACTCGCCCTTATCACTTGATAGAGGCTCAAAATTAAGAAGTCTGTCGCCAATTTCCGCTCGTTTCTAACCCCTTTAAGGTATCCGACTACGTTCGGAACCGTGATTTTGCAAAAGCGTATAACTGTATAATATTTATGATATTTAGTGTCTCTTAGATTAGAAATTGTATATAAAATTGTATTAAGAATAGTATTACAATAAAAAAATATTTAAGAACAATATTTTGACGAAAAATGAACATATAATGACCCATTTTCAAAATATTCTCCTTTTTGTGAAAAATGCTTCTATTATAATAATATTTTGCCTGTTAATAGCTCAGACCTCTGTACAGAGGCTCATTTTGAATTTTTGAAATATATAACTTAGAAGTGGGTTTAATCATGTTTTAGGCCAACAAAGGGGAGAAATTTAAAGTAAAAAACGCCGATAATTATTTCAATGGGTTGTAACTCTGAAAATAATGTGAATTTTTTAAAAAAATTATTTCAGACTCTCTGGCGAAGTCTTTACTTTATATAAGAAAAAAAATATTGTTATTTTAGAAGCTTTTTTTTTTATAAAATGAGAGCATTTGAAAAATGATAATTCTAAGTTAATTTTTTGCCTAAATATTGTATTTAAATAATTTTTTTTGTTATAATGTCCTAAAGCTATTTTATATATGTATTCTAATCTAAATGATACTAAGTATCATGAAAATTATCCATTTATACGGTTTTTAAAATCACGGTTCCGAACGTAGTTGGATACCGTAAGTGTCACTTTTTAGCACAAAATGTTTAAAAAAAGACACATATTTTTACTGAAACTAACTAAGCATAACACTTAACTAAATACAGAAACGGATGAATTTAATTTCAATTTTTAATTTTAAAGTACTTTCGCTATTTATTTTATTTCATAATTGCGGAACAAAAATTCCTAAATAATTGTTCTTTATAATTACACTCTGCATGCAATGAAGAATGTTTCATACATCTTAAATGAATTTCTCTGATACATACAACAAAATTTCATATTCGTAACTCTTTTTCAAACGACAAAATTTTGTGTGCGTGTGTGTATCATATATGTACACATAATTTGAAGCGTGGTGTAATACTAATTCTTATATTGCAATGGGACAAAGGATAATATCTTCTTTTTGGATTATGTTTCTATTTTCATTTCTTCTCAAGCAAAAACTTGCATATTGTCTTATCGAATATTTTCAAGAATCTAAGCGCGTGCCTTCAATTAAAAACTTTCTCCCGCCTTCACCACAAGGAAAATCCCTAATAAGAATTTCATTACCATGCACAACCTGCATCTCTTAAGGTATTCGACTACTTTCGGAACTGTGATTTTAAAAAGGCGCTTAAATGGATAATTTTCATGATATTTAGTGTCACTTAGAATAGAATAC
>BMAV01004072.1:19470-50606 GCA_019973955.1 Trichonephila inaurata madagascariensis
GCGAGCATAATGAAAAGTTGTTAGCAAAAAATAATTTAAAAAAAAAAGATATTTTTTTTCCTGAAAGTAAACAAGCAAAATACATTCTAATATAATAAAAAATATAATACATATTTGCACTGATATAATAAAATTATAAATTTATCAGTACTGCTCAATGTATTTCATAATTAATTCAGAACGTAATTCAGTAATACTATTAGAACGTTTAATAACTATAGTCGCCCCATTGGGCTCGTCATATATAAAATTATAAAAATTTTATGGATAGAAGTGTACAGAAAAGATCGTACTTCGGAAACACGTATATATACGCCCGGGCAATTAACGCTCGTGATCGAGACGTTTATATACGCCGGTGACACTTAAAGAGTTAAAGTCGTATTGTGGCATTAGCGTCAAAATATAATATTATTGAATTCAATACAATGTTATTGTATGGAGGGAGGGGAGCGATGAAAATTATGATTGAATATCGGGTCGCAAATATTGAAAGTTTCTGAAACACTGCTTTAAGTGGTTCAGAATGTAGTTACACCAATCACATTGTCTCTGGTCCTCCTCAAGTAAATATGTGTTTTACGCCTTCTATTTTCATCTTAATATCTTATAAAAAGGAAGCTTATATGCATTAAATATGTTTGAGTACACTTGAATCATACTTTTATTTAATTCAGTTTTAGACAGTGAATTGACATATTTTAAAATTCGAATTAAAACAAATACATTTTTCCTTTGTTTATTTTTTTCCTGTTCTCTTCGTTCAAATGCAATGCATAATTATTATCCGAACATAGTATCATCTTTAATTAAGTGTTTCTGTACTCATAAAAATATTTTTTTTTTATCCGAGAGTATATTTTCCTTACAAATTACCAATAATAATATCATTAGAATAAAAAGTTGTGAAAAAAAGAAAAAAAAAAAAAATCCCCAAATCAAATTTTTGCTACTGAAACAGTTGAAAGGTATTTTTATTAAACTATTGTTCAATTCCTACTAGTAGTTATCCTACTCTATTCCTACTATTTATTATCTCCCTATATACATCTTGTTCAAATTTTTAATCTTTAATAAAATAAATTTTTTAAAGGTTTCAATTGAGCTGAAATTTTATGTACACGTTTATTTTGGATAACATCACGATAATTTACTTATAATTAATAAAACTTAATTGATTAAAACATTATTTATATAATTACAGATACAGCCACGTTGGCGTCATTTTTAGCGACTTGAATCAAAACTTTGAAAGATTTTTTTCTCTCGTGTTTTAAAGCATTCCATTTAACTGATATTTTATCTTCACGATGGTTTTGGATTACAATACGATACTTTAATGATAATTAATAAAAAATTAATTACCACTTAATATTGTAGTTCTGTCATATGTAAATACGTATTTATATTAATTGTAATTATTTAATGAAAAGAAACTAAAATAAAATTTTCTTTGTTGCCCTAAGTAGGAATCGCCTTTAATTTGTTTTTATATTTCTTATTAATGTTATATTAAAGTAAATGGCTGATTTAAGAGTTATATGTTCTTCTTAATCTTTCTGGCATTGCTATAGAAGACGGAGGTAAAAATTTCATAACTGTATATTAATATTCACCATATTTTTTTCTTCGAATAATCTTTCTTTGATTTAGGTTGTCTATTTCACTTTAAATTTAAACCAATTCATTCAAAAAAGATTACATTAAATATATAGTATATGTATATTCCATGCATTTTTCCAAATTCTGTATATAAATAAATGTGTTAAACTATACTCATATTTTCAATTTCTTGATATAATCAGTTTCTAAAATACTATGGTGAGAATATAGAAATATGTATTACCTTTAAAGTGTGAAATCCGTTTTTTCATAGAATCACTAGGTATTTCATGAAATAACTCTGGACACAAGTCTTTTAAAGTGCTTAAAATATTTAATTTCTACTCTTTGACTTGGTATTTTGTAGAATAATGTTTACTTGATCGGTAAAGTGTGAAATACGTTACTCGAAAGATCTTTGAACCGATTCTAGCTACTTTTAGTCAGTTTTGAACCGCTTATAGCTGTTTTGCAATGACGTGCATGTGTGCACCCTTCAATTCGTTGCCTATGAACGTAGAATTAATTTAGGGTATATATGTTAGCGTTTTACATTTTGGAAACAAATACATTTCCAACTTGTATTCAGTAATAACTACTGCAGGAATGGGAGACCAAAGTGGAAATAAGAAAGATTTAACGCAAGAGAGATTTTAATCGTTATTAAATAAGCCTTGGACAGAGAAAAACAGTGCATCCCTTAATTGTGAAAAAATATTAACTTTTATAGCAGAAGTAAAAAGGGCTAAGACAGCACAGAAAAAAGTACCATATGACTATTGGTCACTCCAATATTATAATATTCTCATGATTAGAGCGGTAGAAAGTGAATTGTGCCAGTAACAGATACAAAGCGTAGTATTATTCTTTTCTTTCTGTTTAAGGTATCCGACTACGGAGCCGTGATTTTAAAAAAGTGCTTAAATGGATAGCTTTCACTATATTTAGTGACACTTAGATTAGAATACATGTATAAAATTGTTTTAAGGACATTTTGACAAAAAAAAAAATATTTAAATACAATATTTCAGAAAAAAATTAACTTAGAATAACCCTTTTTCAAAATGTTCTCCTTTTGTGAAAAATGTTTCTATTATATAATAATATTTCACCTGTATATAGCTCAGACCTCTGTACAGAGGGTCAACTATGAATTTTGAAAAATTCCCATATTTTCAGAGTTACAACCCATTGAAAAGTTATCAGCGTTTATTTCTTAGAATTTCTCTCCTCTGTTGTCGTAAACTATGGATAAACCCACATCTGAGTTATATATTTCAAAAATTCTAGTTGATTCTCTGTACAAAGGTTTGAGCTATATACAGGCAAAATATTTTTTATAATAGAAGCATTTTTCACAAAAGAAGTATATTTTGAAAATGGGTCGTTCTCTATGTTCATTTTTTGTCAAAATATTATACTTAAAATTTTTTTATTGTAATACTATTCTTAAAGAAATTTAATATACATTTTCTAATATAAGTAACACTAAATATTATAAATATTATCCATTTATACGCTTTTGCAAAATCACGGCTCCGAACGTAGTCGGATACCTTAACTAGAAGTAGTATGAGCAATAATAAATACCATCATCTACTGTTTATTATTATTTATCAATGAACCCTCCACAATAGGGAGAAAATTTATTTTTGAGAGGTTATAGGAATTTATAATCATTTAATTTTTAAAATAACTTTTTTTTAATTGAAAAACAATTATAAAATCCCCTGTCCCCACAAAATATCACACGGGGCTTACAGAAGTAGGTTTTAAACACATTACAAGGGAAAGAAATAAAAAGAAAATTGAGGTTAAAAAGAATTACAAATATTTACAACACATTAACAGAAATTTTTAAAAAGGACTTCTGGTGGAAAGAAGTTGGTGAAAATTCGGTGGTCAATTAATGTTAAGTCTCTTGTAAGCCAGTCTTAGAATCTTTCTCTCTCTGACATACTTGGAATACAGAAGGTTACATGTCCAACATTTTCCTCGCCACCAATATTGCATTCACAGGAAGGTAAAGGAACTAAATTAAATTTGTTCAAGTAGCTTTTAAAATTACCATGACCATTGAGAAATTAGGATATTTTGTAACTAGTGTAAAAATAAAGGCATGACAGTCTCTTATTAATGTGGTTGGAAAAATTTCTTTATTAAGCTCCCTTTATTAGAAATGAGATATTCTTAGTTCCAAGATTTCACCATTCTTTCTTTCGTAATCTTCTTGTAAACGATATTAACGGCAATTGACATCAAAATTGAATATCTTTTAGTTTTTGGTTTAAACGAGATGGGGGCAGTCCAACCATACTGTGCCCGCTGTTTTGTTAGAAAAGAGCGAACGGATACTCGTACCCGTGTATTAAGTGTAGGCGTTTGAACCAGGGACGCGAGCCGAGATTTATCTTTTGTTAAAAATGGAAGGTTTTGTAGAAAAGAATAGCATGACAACGTGGGTCACAGTACTGGATTTCTGGAAATTAAGTTGTTCCATTATGATGAGTTATCCGAAGTATGTCTTATGCGATAGGCAATTTGGCATTTACAAGCCTAAGAAGATGATATTTAAAATTGTATGCGCGTCTTCTTATAGATGTAAATTAACGACTCAGATTTTGAAATGGTTAGAACGGTTTGCTTTATCTCGAATGGTCGTTATAAATATTTTGATGCAAATTTGGAAAAATCGTGTATAGCAAGTTGACTTTGTACTAGAAGGATTCAAAAGTGTTAGGTCGGTATTCATACCGACCAAGGGAAATTAAAATCGTGGGAAGGTTTGCTCTGCGTAGACAATCTACATTTAATGAATTTATTTCGTGGGCGAATGAGGTACCAGGTTTATTATATTCCCAATTAAAGTGCTTTAATCTCCCAATAACCAAAGTAATAGTAGACAAACTCATGAATTGTGAAACAACGTTATAATGGTTGTGAGAATGCTTGAAAATAGCCACAATTTTAGTTTAACTCTTAATTAATGTTGAATACCAAGTTTAATTCTAAAGATTTATATTTAAATATTTTCTTTTTTTTTATTATTTCAATTTCAAAATTCATTTACTTTTAATTAAAGAAAGTTTCATCGAAATTCTGTTGGACTGAGAAGATTAGAATAAGCAGTCATTTTGTATTTGCCTATAAATTAATTTTTTTTAGGGACTCATGGATAAAAAAAAAAAAAAAAAAAAATTATCGCACCAAGAAGGTGTCGTCAAAATGAAACGAAGTTTTACATACTTAATGACTACTTTGATGTAAGTAAATGATTAGAAAATCAAAGAAAAAGGATAATTTATTTCAGATAAAAAGGCAAAAGAGCGGAGGATATAATACCCTTCTGAACCCCCTTTAGCCCGAATGCATGATGCGATACGATCAAGCAATGAGGCATACAAGTTCTGTATGATGCCTTGAGACATTTAGTTCCATATTTACTGTAACCTTGCCTCTAGTTCGTTCAAACTCGTGGGATGCCCAACTCGCCATCCAAAATGATTCCGCACAAAAAGAATCTTAGTTTCGGAATTTAAGTCTTTTTTATGTAAAGAGTACGTTTTGTGGAATTTTGGACTTATTTATTATTTTACATTTGATTGTGTTTATTACTGGCATTGCTGTTCTGGGCAATCTCATTGATAAGACATTCTTTCTGCGTGTGCGTTCTAAGAACTAAATCAACCTGGGGCCATAGTCGTCCAGTGAAATGGACCTTTTCTGGAGGAAGGAATTGTAACGACTGCACAGTGATACGGCCCGCACCCCTCTATACATGTCTAGTTTGATAGATTAAAGCAGGTGGCTGGCTTGTGGGTTGAAGACAGAGCATTTGGCTTTGGTGTCATTGTCTTGTTTGGCATCTGGTGTGCGTTCTAGTATGCATGTAGTCCTATTAAACAAGACAGAGTTCAATTGTGTAACAATTGATGGGGCCTGTCTGACTGAGGAGACTGACACCTTGGAGGACGGTGGGAAATTGCTTCAAAGAAAGAAAGGTGACGTGGTGGGAATAGACCGAATGTTCGGATGGGCCTTTTGTCACTGATGCGTTCGAGAAGGACCAGAGAGAGCCATTGTTGGTCCGCGCCAGTAGGGTGCTAATGAGTCTTAGGGCCGTATGCAGACTTTTGTGGGTCTGCCAATAAGAAATGACGAGGGGCGTGTATTGCACCCACCTCTGGAATTTAAAAGGGTCATTTTCGGAAAAAGGAGAGGGGAATCGAGGCGAAAGCGAATGGTTTGAGAGGAAAAAGAGAAACGACTGAGGAAAGTGGATTTTCTGGAGGAAGAGGAAAGAAAAGAAGATGAACGCTGGTGGGGTTGTTGAACTTATCTAGTGGAACTATAGATAACTATGGGCAGGGACACTTTGTACAATGAAGAGAGAAAGGAAACCGACGTCTGAAAGAGACTCATCATACCGGCTTGGCGCAAGCCCATGTCGCATAATTAGTAATTACTTAGTTAAGCAAATAAATTTTTGTTTTATTTCTAAAATTTGATGTGAGCTCACCTTCTCGCTACCCGTCCATGAAGCTACATTACCTGTTGTGTAATATAGGATCTTTCATGAACATTGATTCCAAGTAAATGTTTACAACTATACGCAATGTTTCTTCAAGGAAAAGTAAACATTAAATAAAGACAGAAACAGTAGTTTGTAAAGAATGTTAAAGTAAAACAATAATTATTAAATGAATAATTATAATGCAATGTGTTATCTAGGCAGTTCTTTTATAAAGTTTTTGTTCCAAACACAATAAAAAATATGAACACTTTCGTAGAACAAGAAAAATGTATTTACCGCAATTTGAAAAATACGTGAACTTTTTTTTTGAAATAAATCTAAGTGAAAACGTTATTTTTTTTCGTTCGTTCATTTTTAATGAATATTTTTTTATTTTCATTGAAGGCACCGATTACACAATACAACATTATTTCAATAAGAATTTGAATTATTCATTGTTGAACAATTAAGTTAATATTCTTAAGATTTCAGAAAAACAGTGACTTTTCGGGAGAATTCAATATAAATATTTCATTTTGATCATAAGGATTTTCTTGAAGTTTTTGTATGTTTAAGCGTTTAATGATTGAATTATTTTCAAATGAAACTGAAAAATAAATATAGTTAATGAAGAGTTTAATATGATTCTGCGAAATAGTCGCAATATCTAGAATGAAATCGATGTTGCAAAAGTTTAAAAATTTTATCAAACTACAATAAAACCCAATTATCTTAATTTCATACTTCGTATCTTTTGTAATAAGAGACACAATTACAAAATCGAAATACTTCTATAAGTTTTTAACACAATCAAACTATCTTCGGAATTAAATTTCTACTGGTCTTATTGTCAACAAGTCTTCATCATCAGATTCCGAAAAGAAGTTATATATATATATATATATATATATATATTGTAAGATTTAAAATAAGTTTTGCAATTGGATGCTTTTTATCCGTAAAAATATGTTAGTGAAAAGATTTTTTCTTTTTTAAAGAAAAGTGATTTAAACAAGTATTTGATTTTCGTTTCTTATAAAATTGTTTGTTAGCATCTCGTCTTATGATGACTTTAAAACTCGATTTTGTCAGAGATTAAACATTTTTGAATCTTGAAGTCTGTGTGTGTATACATATAGAATTACATATACAAGTGTATATGTAAGAATTTTAATATAATAAATTTTTTTTTGTGAACAATTTTAAATTTAAAATAAAAACAAAAAAAAAAAAAAATACCATGGAATGGAATAATTCTGCTTTAGAAAAAAACTGTACGCTTAACCTTTATTCAATGCTTATAATTTAATAGTGGTTGTCCACCAACTTTCCTGGGGCTTCAGTAGCCTAGTGGTCAAGTTATCAGACAGTGGCTGATCCGCCGTGTAAGACAGAGATGCACGTTAAATCTGTCGAAAGCTCAAACGTCCTTTCATTGGTGTGGTGTGGTAGTTAGGAGAGGGAGTTGCCAGCTCAGGTGTCCTCCTCGTCACTTGACCATGGTTCAAAATTACGGGGTCCGTCGCCAAAAGCCCTCGTGTAGCTGCACCGTGTGACTAATATTCACTCTGTATTGGTCTCCTGACTGGAGAAGCCATCTCTTCATCTACTCGACCTAAATTTCTAGGAGGTAAAGATTCATGACCCAAACTAGCCTTGAGAAATCAAATTTATTATTACCAAATGTAATAATCTAAGACAAGCAAACTATAGAGGGAAAATCTAGAGTGATATAACGATAGCTCAAAACCATATGTGAATAAGAGCATGAAATCCTAATAGCTTAACTTTACTCAAAGTTTCTTAAGAATCCTAACTTCCTTAATTTATTTTAATAGCTAAAAAGCCCCTCCTATAATCACACGTCTAAATTTCTTTCCTTACCGTAACAGCAATGCCTTCCGCAACTCAGCTTCCTTTCCACTCCCCCACGATTACTAAACTTCCACTATATATATACTAGCTAATCTGCATATCAAGGTTTCTTCTTGAGAGAGATGACAGTGAAATAATTTGATTGCTGGCCCCAAAGATTCCCCAAGAGGATTAATACGAAATCACGTAAACTCCCGTTACAACTCCCTCACTCACCCACTTTCCTAAAAATGCTTGAGGGTAGATATGTTTAAATAATTGATAATTAAATCTTAGCATCAGGGGCTAATAGTGGCCTTGCTGGTGGTATAGTTGGTTTATTTTAATTTTTTTTTATTGAAAACATTTAAAATTCCCCTTGCACCACGAAATATTATACGGAGGCTTACAGAAGTAAGCATGAATCACACATTACACAGGAAAGAATGAATTTAAAGTTATAAGGATTACAATACAAACACCCATGCCTTCTACGGCATGCGAACCCAGGCCCTATGGCACCGCAGTCAGTGTCACTAACCACTATATCGGATAGGCGGCGATAAAGTTGGTTAAGCACTGGCCTTGTGCGCTCAAGTTTGCGTGTTCCATCTCGGCTGAAGTCGGTGAACATTCCTAACGCGAAAATAAATAAATAAATAACATAAACGACATCGTCTGTGTCCTATGGTTATGGTGCATGTTTAGCTTGGTTGCTCTCTGAAAAATTGAAATTTCTAGTACAATTTTGCATAGTCAGAGAAAGTATAGGTGCTTCCCTCTTAGGAGGAAACTGGGCGTAAAAATTACACTGTGGCCATTGGTATCCGCCTATATAGTGCCACACTGAAAAGTGATACCAAATCTTAGGGAATGTAC
This sequence comes from Trichonephila inaurata madagascariensis, assembly GCA_019973955.1. Lineage (NCBI taxonomy): Eukaryota > Metazoa > Arthropoda > Arachnida > Araneae > Nephilidae > Trichonephila > Trichonephila inaurata. The sequence continues at coordinate 28,319 of BMAV01004072.1, forward strand.
TTGGTATGTTATGGTAATTACCAATCCGGAGGTCCATTTGAAAGAAAAATCTTAGCATCAAGCTTTCGATTTTTTTCTAATACAGTCGAATCCCATTTTAATAAAGTCATCACCACTGATTCTTTAAATTGGGATTATCCGTAATATCGGGATGTAAAAGAAAAAAAAAACACTATTTTTTAACATCTACTTTTTGGAAATTCAATAATAAGCAAATCTCTTCAAAAAATATCCATAGTTAGAAATCACACATTTTTTATTCAGCAGCTAAGAATAGTATTAGTGAATCATTACACACCAATTAATTGGAAATTTTAAAATAATGGCTAAAAAATGCCTGTCTAAGATATCTTCATCTGGTGTGCTTTACCAGTTTCTATGTAATGTAAAAAAATTAGAAAATGCAACAGTTTTCATTGGAGTTTCATTAGTAATCTGAGCATAAAAACCGTTACGTTTTTGTTTTCGACAATCTGAAGTGCTTTACAAAATTTTAAAAACAAAAGGTTTTACAAAACCATATGCATAATAAGCTTCACGCTTAAGAAAGAGAACACATATTAAAATATCTTAAAATACCCCCTAAGCATTAAGTCGATCGCGATCGACCGGTGGACCGCCAAGACATTTTGGGGTGACCGCCTTCACTAAAACCTAATAATCATTCTATCATACAAAGGTATAGAAATACCGTATTTATTCGAAACAAAACTGCCATCGATTCTAAGACACGCCTTAAATTCTCAAAAAGATTTTGTGATAATTGAAAAATAGTCTAAATTAGTTTATGATATTAAATTTTATGAAATTAAAATAAATTTAAAAGAAAAGCTAATAAGAAGTAAATAATTAGTTATTTTAGCGGTATTAGTTTTTTTAAATACATCCATGAAACTATAATTGCTCTAAATACCCCATCCAACACATTTTTTTCCCTTCGATACTAAGCCACGTCCGATTTTCAGTAGCAGTAACACTGGGGAAGAGTGCGGCTTAGATTCGAGTAAATACGTTATTTTAAAAAATACGGAGGAAAAAAAATTGAATCATAAGAAAAAATTTCGTTGAATAGCAAATATACTTCTTTAGTTGGAGGCTATTTAAAAAAGAAATTAGTAAAATGTTCTTGGTTTCAAATAAAGTTCGCAAAAGAGAGAAATTCGTAAAATAGAGGCTCATAAAATGGAGTCCGACTGTATTGTATACTTTCCTTTAAGTCACAACACCTACACCACACTGGGTAGACTGCAACATCTTGAAAAATATAAAAGTAGCCCTTACCCCGGAAAAGTCTGACCACCCTTACTATAAAGAAATTGCCTAACTTATTCAAAAATTACGCAGTAGAATACACTCAAGACTCATCCACGTTTGTGTGTGTGTAAAGAAAAAAAATGGGTTCCACTCTTCGCTGTTAAAATTTTGTACTTACAAGGAAAGTTTTTTTCATTTCAGGGCAAATAGGATGCCATTTGAATAGAAGTCCAATTTTTTTCTAATCCAAATTAATAAAAAAATAAAATTTCTTCGGTTGTTGAAATAATTTGTCAATTCCGGGTTTATTACTCATTAAATAGGGGTTTATCCTCCATTTTGATTGGAAAAAAAGATAAAATTCGTTAGGAGGCTCGTTAAATAGGGATCTGACAGTACATTTATTTTAGCCTTCACATATTGATTCAAAAAGAACACGACTCGAATTTCTAAAAAGTAATGTACTTATCTCTTACACCCCGATAAACCCGCCCCTTGTCAGTAGATTTCCTCAAAACAGGGTTTTAGGGATTTTCTACTCAACAAATAAGCATGTTTTGCAAATTTCAAGTCTATTCATCTAATAGTTGTGTGAAAACAGGGATTTGAATATTAAGACCACCGCTATATCCTTTTAAGGAGGTGATTTCGGCGAAACCTGTTCTTAGCAGATGTCTACACAACAAAAGAAATATATTTGCCAAATTTCCGATGTGTAGGTCTAATATTTCAAAAACCTGAATATATATATCTATAATATTTTTAGCTCTCATAATTTTCTGTGTCATATATTTTGCAGAATATCTAATTAAAAATGTTCTGTTAATGCCAATAAAAAAATTGAATTTTATAATAGGTGTGTATTGAGGTATTGAGTTGATGGGGACAATTAAGGTTATGTTGATGTGGAAGGTACTGATTGTCTCCATTTAATTTTTTTTCTGTGAATCTAATCTCTGATTTTAATCTTATGTCATAAGAATAATTATGACAGTCCAGCCCGTTAAAAGAATTCGATTCATTAAAAATTCAAAAAGAATCAACTCAAAAACTATTAATTTCACAAGAATTATTATTTATTTTTTTTTGAGAACAATAATAATTGCCGAAAAAATAAGAAATTGTAACTGTAATTGTAATTTTATATTATTAATTACATGGGAGTGACGAAGTGGAACTATCCACTTGCGAGACAATGTTGTGATCATCTTGGAATCCAACAGAGGAGATACGAGTTCTTCTACCCAAAGATGCAGGAGTCTTCCATATCCTCTCGCGTGGATTCCAAGATTGTCACAGTGTTGTCTGAGAATTGAGCTTGACACAATTATCTACGTAATAACTATAAATACCTAATAACTAAAAAAGAAAAGAAATACTTTTGTTGCCGCTCCGCCAATGTTTTGTCAACTGGCGCCAATGACAAAACATTGGCGGAATGAATGTTGTTATTACAGTTGTGTAATGCGATTGATGCACCTGAAGGTACGCCGTGTAGAAGGCGGAGATACAAGTTAATTATGTTGAGGCTCAATGTCTAGTGAGGTAATTCACCTAGGAGCAGGTGCACCCTCAATTCTAACATTAATGTTCTCATGGGGTGACTAAGTCACTCCAATCTATTTTTAAAAACTATTTTCATTCCACACTATAAAAATATAGTAATTCCACTGGATAATTTAACTAAGAGAAAGTATACTTACCTACTTTTAACGACTTTTCAATTTTACTTTAATAATTTGAGAAAAAAATATTAATCAAACTGATCCAAGATGTTTCAAATCTGCGTGACTTTAACAAAGGACACGCATCAGACATTTTTCGCTAACATCATAGGAATGTTATTTGTAGGTAAAACTGTCATATATTGCTCAAGTTATAGTAGTTTTATTTTTCTTTGATTATCAAAAAATATCATGTTGAACTTTTTCTTGCTTGTATTTTTTTTACAGGACGAAGTGTGTGCCTTGTGATACACTTATGACTTAATATTTGTCATGACTGAATTCCTTAGGTAGAATTTGAAAATTTTCCTTTTAACTCAAACGTTTCATGTTCATCGCTTTTCTCAAATTTACTTTCGCTATCGTATTTAATATCCATTATTTCGATAGGCTGTTCCCTTGCTTGATCAGTTTTAACTTATTTCATTAGAGATCACAAATGCGCGTATAATTGTTTTTTATTCAGCAAATTTACGTTTATAAACCATAATAAATCAAATAACACAGCAATCAAAACCATTAAGTTATTCAGAGGGAAAAATGTAGCCTGTTCATAGAAAATATTTGTTTATGAATATAAATGTCTATTTTTATATCTTTTCGAATCATTTGATTAGTTTCTATTCGGGTCTCAGGGGTGTTAACTTTGTCTCGGAAGGTGAAAATAGAAACAGTTTTCAAATAGATATAATTCCTTGAAATTAAAAGTACATAATCAAAAAGTCAGTTAAAAGTCAAATCTTTTATGCATCATTTACAAAGAAATGGGATTTCAAAAAGGTACAAAAATGTTTAAAATATAATCATAGTTTTATAAAAATAAAAAGCATATGAAATTAAGAAATATTTCGGTGATAAATATTTTGTAAATTTTATGTTGCGCATGTTATTTTCTAAAATAATAGCCTTTGATGTATATATAACACTTTAAAGAATTAAAAAATGTACCTCACTCTTTAAACCCTACCTAAATTTAGTATTATATATCTTTTACATTTCAAAATATTAAAAAAAATATTGAAATTTAATTTTTTTATAAAAATGTAATTTTTTAGATTTTTTTTAAAAAATATAATTATTATTGTATTTATATAAAAATAGCTGCAATGTAATAAAGATACATTTACTTTTAAATGAACTTTCTGCTAGGAATCAGGGCTTCTATTTTGGAAAATATGATGCGGAACGTAAAACTTAATTACTATTTCTTACACAAATGTTTTCTATTTTCATATGCTAATAATGTTTTAAGTTATGGTTATATTTGAAACATTTTACACTTTTTTGAAGCCTCATTCGTTTATAAATAATGCGTAAAAGATTCGAATTATTTCATTTTAATCTCAATTAATTAGATCTATCTGAAAATTGTTTATATTTTCATCCCCCGAAAATAAGTTTGCACCTCTGAGACTTCTTATAGGAATATACTACGGTTTTCGCGTCTATAAGATAAGGTATCTAAGTTTGCATTAAGATTGTGCGCTTGATATTTCTTTTTGAGAAAACGCCATCTTTTGCCTTTTCCTTTTTCTATTGCATTCGTTCATGTCCGGTTCCATAAAGCAGAAAAAAAAATTTGGATAGAGGAATGCTGATAAAAGGAAGAAGGATTCCCTGATTGTAGGGCGACTTCTCCAATCCAATTTTCATATGGAATTTTACGAGAGCAAGCAAGACAAAGATAAGAGATGGTCTCGTGGTCTTATAGACATTTTCTTCTGAGGGCATTCAGATTCTGAGAATAGAAATAACATGGAATGTCAAGAATAGTTCAAGACTGATTTTCTGAGAGATTTTACAAGGTTAACTTTGAATTCCTTAAAAATTAAAAGGGGTTGCACATTTTTTTTTTTTTTTTTTTGTATACAGGGCAAGCTGAAGAGGAATTTTATTTTTCAAAAATTGTTTCTCAGAGTTTTATTTTCTTTTGGAAGCTCCCTAAAAGGATAAATTTTATGGTTCCGATTTTAAGATATTTTTTAAGCCTGTATTGGAGAAGATATTCTAGCCACTTTTTTTTTTTGTAAATGTTTGAATTTTTTAATGCATGTAATTTTGTTGTAATTGTAGACTAAAATTCATAAAGATAATGCGTAAAATTATTACAGCTCCATCAAGGTAAAAGAAGCGTTTATGTACTTCTAATTGTTTGTGAATAAACTTTCATTTATTCTGAAATATTTTAAGAGAAAAACTAATTTAAGACAAACCAACAAAGAAAAACAATGGACAGAACTTATTTAGAAAATAAATCTTTTTGACATAAGTAGTTAGAAACTCATTCTCCTGTTTCTAACTGAGCCTTAAGACAGCGTTTCGCAAAATGTGGGGCGTGACTCCCTAAGGGGGGGGGGGGCGTGATAACCCTATGGGGGGAGTACGCGCATGTTGAAAAGCCGAAAACAAAATATATAAAAAATATTAATTTACCCCAAAAGGAAGTAAAACAAAATATATTCTGACATAATAAAAAGTAAAAAAAAAAGTTACATTGATCGGGGTTCGAGGATTTTATGCAAATCAGCCACTAAGTACAAGACAGTTCTTTAAGAGCGATGAGAATTTATTATCGAAATTCCAATTTTTTAAATACAGGATTCAACAACAATATTCGCAGAATAGGTCTCAGAAGGTCTTAACACCTTCAACTGCACTCAAGCACAATTATCAGTGTTTAAAATACACGTATGTAAAGATTATTCACAAGCAAAGGTAAGCTAATCGCTAGTCAAAACAATGCTCACTAATCGCTGGTTGAAACAAGACTGACTGTTTCGGCGAGCACCACTCTATTAATAGACCCGAAGGAATCTTCCAGAAAAATCAGTTTGCGTCATAGAGTGAGAACTTAGTGAATTTCTCCACAAATTTATAGAAGAATTTTGAGGGTCCCGAACTCGCCAACGTGGTCGCACATGTCACCAAAATGTTCACCAAAGTCGCCATATATGATGCCAACTTGGCTTTATCGCCAAGAGATCTCGCCAAATTCTCATTGAACCATTAGTATAACGTAAGGAACGACGTTGCTTGTTAATATTAAAATTTTAACGTAAATTAAATATAATTTGGAGTAAGATAAAACATTAAACATCCAAATACAAATTGTTTACCAAAATTCGTAACACTGCCCCCTCCTCAAAGACTGCACGTCCCGGGCAGTACAATCCGTGAGTAAGAGGCAACTATTTACAGGTATAAACTACTCACATAGTAATCAGATATAAAGTAACAAATGCTCAACAGCACATACAAAGCAAATAAATTCAAAATACATGTGAGCAAATACAAATATAAATTATAGTACAAATATAAAACTAAGAGAAGTATAACTAATGTAAAGAGAAATAATTTACATTAGTTACAAAATAGTTAGGGACCATGGTCTGAACTTTTTAATCTTGGCCAAAAATTCCCGCCTTGACCGCAAAGAAAATTCAGTATAAGAAGTATTTCAGTACTATTGACAAATAGCATCTCTTAAAAACACTAGTACTAATAATCTAACTATAAGAATAAAAAATATGTGCAAATCAAAGATAGGAAGAATAAAATATCAGCTCCCATACATCGTACGGCAACCCATTTGGGGTAGCCCATATGATACACGGGTAAACCAATTAAGACAGTGCTTCACGAACTTTCAATGTTTGCGACTCAATATATTCAATCATAATTTTCATCTCGCCCCCCTCCATACAATAACAATATATTGAATTCAGTAGCTCTATACTTTGACGTTAAACCCACAATACGACTTTAACCTAAATGCTACCGATGTATATAAATATCTAGCACAGCCAAAGCGTTATGTACCCCGTACGAATATATACGTCTTTCCGAAGAATGATATTTTCTGTGCACTGCTATTCTTTAAGTTATTTTGAAAGCTTTGGAATGCAATAAAACAGTGTTTGCAAAGGATTTTCTTACTTCACAGAGGATTTACTCTTGTTTATTCTTTTTCTTCCCCTCCACTGCAATACATCGCTAAAGTGGAAGGTGGCATTGGGAAGCGAATAGCGCAACTTTTTATTGGTAGTTATTGGATTAATTACAAACTGTACAAATTATCAGGATAAGTGTTAATTTTTGTATACGTATAATTTTATATCAAGGCCCAGTGGTCGAGTTGTAGGGTATTGTGCTTCCTCATCAGATGTCCGGGTTCTAATCCCGGGCTAAGCAAGGTCAACACAGCATTTCTTCTCTACTGCAGTGGGTCAATAAATGAGTACCAAGCATGCTTGGTTACTTAAACACTGGGGGTCCGCTTCATACTGACACCTGATCTGGACATCTGCTCATGCACCTCACGCCTAATGGTTATGTATACTGGGATGAGCATAGAAGTCCTTGGCCTTCATGTGCTGTTGCGCCCCTGAGTTTGATTTTGTATACTTTTATATATGATAAACCCATGGGGTCACAGGTAATTATTAAACTTGTTCATAACTTAGTATTGTTAAATTAGTTATAAATTACACTATGCAGTACTGATACAATTATAAGTGTATTATATCAGTGTAAATATGTATTTTATTTTTCGTTATGACAGAATTTATTTTGTTTGTTTCTTTCGGTAAATTAATAATTTTTAAAAATAATCTTTTGTTTACGAATTTTCAACATGCTCGTGTCCCCCTTACGGTGTTATCACCCCCCCTTATAGGGGCGCGCCCCACAGTTTGAAAAACGCTAAGGGGTTAACCAAATAAAATTATAGTACTGTTTGGAATTTGCTTAGAGAATAAACAGTCGACGACTCGAATTAATTGAATAATAACAAACTTATTAATAGACAAAGGCAAATAAATGAATACACGAAGACAAATTGACTTATATACACAAAGAAATATTAAAAGAGATTATTTACACAATAAAGGAAAAGCGCATTTGTTATGAGAAAGCTTTACAGCTCTCAAGGAACGGCTCCATTGAAAATTTCCTCTAACAGAAACTCAGGTAGAAATAATATCTCTCTCTTATACCTTATACAACATCAAGTATATTTTAAACCAGTGATGGCGAACCTATGAACCGGGGGTCAGAGACTGACCAGCTCAAATTTTCTAACTGATCCCCGATTGCTAGACAACCACTGGTCAACCATGTTTGTTTACTTGGGTTTATTTAGATTTTCTAATTTGTGTGGACAATTTATGTTCTATTTGTATTTTTCCAAGCACTGCATTGACACAAAAGCATTTTGGGTACTGTCTATAATCTTTAGTTTGATCATTACATTTCCAAAGTTACGCAAATGACAACAAATGTATATAAAAGTATGTAATATTAGAAATAAAGCAAAAGTGTTCACAAAATATCAAATAAAGTGTATAATTTGACTCACATTTTGTTCCTGAAAAAAAATCGACAAACCAAAGCAAATAAACATATTTAAAGAACTTTCTTAGGATAAAATGCACTTTTGCAAGCTTATGTTTGTAGAAAGAGACTTCTTTATAACGCCTATATTTATCCGTTAAGCCAATTGAATTTTAAAGACGTTTAGGTTTAAAAATCCAATTCAAATTTTTTAAACTTTTCTAGTACAGATGGGCATTAATGACCCACGATCTAGTACTGAAAAATATGAAAAAAATTTGACCCATGTCTCAAAAAGATTCACCATTCCTGCTCTACGCTCAACTGACTGACTTCTGAATGCAGAGGCCTATCATATATCCTCACGGAAATTTCTAGAAAGGTGGATTCCAAAGAGCTCTTGTTGGTGTCTTGGCGATATAGTTTATCACCAATCTGGTAATCCTGCTTACATATTTTAGGGTATAACCACACTCATGTTCAAGTAAATGATGGGAAGAGCCCTTACCCCGTAAAACTCTTTTCGCACAAGCCGAGTATAATTTCAAAACAAATAACATACTTGTGTTTCAGTACAATAGAAACTTTTGAAAAAAATTTAATCACGAATTTTAAATTTTTTGAAAGGGGGTCATACTTACACTGAACACCCGAAAGAATAGAGTTAAATCAAATGGCAATCAATGCAAATTATTTCGGTTTCTTATTACGAATTACATTTTAATAAGTGGAACGACTAAGAACTGAAATAATCTCTAAAATCTCCAGTCAAATCAGTCAATTTTCTATATTAAACAAATAGTTTTCCTAGAATTAAAGATTCCATGAGCCTGGGGAAGCCTCTGCGTCCCACGCGACATCTGCCGGGTTAAAGTTTAAAAACTTCACTAACGTTTAAAGCCATGGTATTCAAGGGGTTATGGCTCTGAACTCGTGATTGAAGGGCCGTGGGCTCGAGTCTTGCTGTCACTGTAGACACCTTGTGTAGAGGAGGCCGATGCACGTTAATTCTGTAGAGGGTTTAAGCCATGCCTTTGATGTGGTGTAGAAGTTTAAAGAAGAGTAAGCCAGTTCATCATCCTTGTCTGAGGTTTAAACATACGAGGTTCATCGCCAAAACCCTCGTGTTTTGCTTTGTATAACTACGTTAAAATAATTCTTCCTTCTCACAAAAGCTTAATCATGCCGAAGATTTTTTTTAAATAAATGGGTTAAATTTTTTCTAAAATATATTTTATTAAACAGAAATATATTTTTCGGAAGAAAAAATTAAAGTAAGCCCAAGGTAGTGCAATTGCTTTTAAAATATATTTTGACTTAAGGTATCCGACTACGTTCGGAACCATGATTTTAAAAAAGCGCATAAATGTATAACTTTCATGATATTTAGTGTCACTTAGATTAGAATACATGTATAAAAATTTTTTAAGGTGATTATGACAAAAAAGTATTTAAATACAATATTTCGGCAAAAAAATTAACTTAGAAAAACCTTTTTTCCAAATGTTCTCCTTTTGTAAAAAAATGCTTCTATTGTATTAATATTTTGACTGTATATAGCTCAGACCTCTGTACAGAGGCTCAACTATGAATTTTGAAAAATTTACATTATTTTCAAAGCTACAATCATTTGAAATAATGATCGGCGTATTTTCTTAAAATTTCTCCCTTCTGTTTTCGTAAAACATGGATAAACTAATTTCCAAGTTATGCGTTTCAAAAATTCTAGTTGAGCCTCTGTAGAGAGGTCTGAGCTATATACAGGTAAAATATTAATACAATAGAAGCATTTTTTACAAAAGGAGAACATTTAGGAAAAAGGTTATTCTAAGTTAATTTTTTGTCAAAATATTGTATTTAAATAATTTTTTTATTGTAATACTATTCTTAACCCAATTTTATATACATTGTCTAACCTAAGGGAAGCTAAGTATCATAAATTATACGCTTTTGCAAAATCACAGTTCCGAGAATAGTCGAATACCTTAACAGATTATTAACAGTGTAATTTAAGATTAAATAATTATAATTATCAGATTTAGATATTATTAAAAGTGTTATTCAAGACCGTTTAAAATTGATTAACGCTATTAAATTAGATTGCATTTATTCAAATAAATCTTTAAACACATTTCAATAAATTAATCTATAGATGTGATAAATCATGGCGAATTAGTTAGAATACTTACTAAGCTTTATAATCTCTTCAGCATTTATCTTGTACTTACATATATATATGCATAAACATTTTATAGATGCCCATGCAAAATGCTTAAATGAAAGGGTATTAGAAAACTTCTATTGATAAAAGATCCCCCACTGAAAATGGATTTAAATCCGATAATATTATCAGTCTTCTATATAATTTTCTAATTAATTCATTTATTTCATTAAATTATACATCATTGGTAACATTGGATTCAGTTAAGATTAAATTTGAGAGTCATAAAATATATCAAGCTGCATTTTTAGCTCAATATGTTTTGTGCGTTGATATAGATTATAAACAACAATTTTGCATTCTCTTACAAAGAATAAAATTCTTTCACACAGTAAATTACTTTAGTAATTTACGTATAGGTTATTACGTACGATTATGTTTTTAACACCCTTTTATAAGCTTCACTTGTAAGTAATGGAATCTCTTGCCCCCTTTTACCCCCTTTAAAGGGGGCACTTCTCCATTACCGACGACAGAATAATAAGTTAAAAATTTTGATCCATTGTCCTGATCAAGATCATCAGGATTAATGACTTCTTTTTTTCACGTCCTCCCCCCCCCCCGCATCTGGTGACTAATTTCACATTCCATTTCCACATTTGGCAACTAAAAGATTAAGTTATAATTTAGTTCGATTAACTATAAAAGGGTGTTTTTTAGTTTTTTTAAACTGTAATTGATATAATACGATATTTAAGACAACTTCCAAACAAGAATAAATAGAAGAATATACATTACTTACATTTTATTATTGATAAAATGATGAGTACAATACTTATAAATTAAGAATATAAGAAAACACAGAGGGGAAAAAGACACCCACAGATATACACTCAGTCAAAGCGAAATTACTAAAATTATAAAAACTATAGACTTGACATTCAACAGGCATGTTTCTTTTGTTGAGTAGAGATACGCAAAATACAGATTCCGCAGAAATATACTTGCCTGTTTTGAACTGTTAGACTTACAGACTATAAATATTAAAAACATATTTGTTTCTCTAAAAGAATGAATATTACGGAAATCGACTTGTAATGGATGGGCTATTCCATCCATCAGTGTAAGAGGGTCAGAAGAAAGATTATCTATAGGCAATACAAACTCTGTTCATTAACAATTCTCAACAACGACACAAATTCTACAAACCAAGTTAAGAAATGCCCCAATCGATAAATATGGGAGCAATAGCGGGAAAACGAGATAATTGGAGATACAATAATAAATTGGATCACCTACACTTAGCAAGTCCTGGCAATACACCTTATATTTGAAGATAATTTTTAAAGTAATCTAATTCAGACACCGATCCGGATCCAATTTAATAACTAATTGATCAAATCGTCAATCTTAATATTGATGAAATAATCTACGAAGTGCTCTCATTTCGTTTTGCATTAATCACTACTTGCTATTCTGTTAGCTTCTATCCACTCTCTCCTACTGAGCTCGAAAGTTAATATTTAAATACAAGCCTTAATTGGAATAATCATGTCTTCTTCTTTGGAGGAAAGTTTTTAATAGACCCAATATTTCCCGAGAGGATTATTAGTAGGGAAAACGTTAATAGACCGTTACAGACTTCCAAAATAGAGGAAAACGTAAAAAAACATATATACTTCCGCTTTAGAAATCAAATTCCTGTTGATTTCAAATCAAGAAATGAGGGCTATAGAAATGTTTTTGAATACAGTTGAAAGCTTAATGGTAGGGCGAAGATTCAAAGAGTAAAAATAAAAAAAAAACCTCTATATTACATTCTGGTAGGATGCAAACATTCTACCTATTTATGACCAAATATGGCAACTCTTTGTAACATCTGTACCGCTCTAAGTAGATGAAATGGAACATTACATTTAAATTAGCTTTTTATTATTCCTCTAAAAGGAAAAAGCATCAATATTCCTATTATTATTTGTTATTTCAAAGTTCGTGAAAACATTTTCTGTTGTACCTTTCTTTTTACTCGGTCAGTACATTTCATCTGCATCAAGAATTAGATAATAATTGAGGAATTGGTGTAATTTGCTTAATGGAGCTTAATTTAAACAGCGGTAACATCAAAATGTGTATTTCTCAACAAATATGTGATTCTTTTAATGGTGTTTTGAAGAACTCTTTTCTGAGAAGGATTTTTATATTTATTATTTTAAAAGGCAAATGCATTTAAGTATATTTTGTCAATTTTAAGTAAACATTTTATACTGGTGTTCCAAATTAAGATGATTTTTAGATTTTGTTCATTCTCTCTAGAGCTACTGGACATATTTTAATAAATTTGGTATGTATAATAGGGCTGATATAATGCAAACAATAATCATTCAAAATTTATAATACTCATGAGTGTACGTGACACGCATTAAAGTCGAAAGGTATGAAACATAGGTTGCAGAGCAGAACAAAATAAACGTTGATTACACGGGGTATGGTTCCCTTATAAAAATCTTTTATGAACAATTAATACGGATTGAGAACCTCACGTTGGGATTTTATACTAGAAATAAGAGAATTTTTTTTTTGTTCTTATGTAAATTAATCAGTAACTCTGTTTTCAAACTTTGGGTGGTTCTCGCAGGAGGTTTGTGAATTGCAATTTCCCTCCTCAGAGCGTCCCATGCATGAACTATACAGATGAGGTCTGGTGATCTAACTGGCCAATCCATTTAATGGATATCCTAACTTTCCAGAAACTTACCGACCAGTTGTGCCTCCTGTTGTTATCCATTGAAATAAAACCAAGGTCAACTACACTCGTGAAAATGCAAGCATAGGCCTCTAAGATCTCATCACTATACCTCGAAGTATACACGTGCCTCCTGCAAAGGCATGAAGGTGTGTACAGCTATTCAGTGTGATTCCTATCCAGACCATAAAACCTTTGTTATAGTAATGGTAAATTTCTCGGACATCGGATGGCAGGCAGAGGGCTCATGGTTCTCTTCATATAATCTCGCCTTTCTTCATATCCCCTCCGAGAACCATCCAAGGCTTGGAAACAGAATTGCTAGGCGAGTGGGATAAATTACCCAGGAACTCACATATTTCCTTATTCCTGGTATAAAATCACCATGGTGACCTGTTTATCTGCAAGAAGGGCCCATACCCACTATTAACTAATGTTTTGTTATATTCTGCCCCTGCTATTTCACACCTTCCGACTTCAATGAGATTTTCTAACGATCATATTTGTGTATTTTAACTGTTAAAAGATTAATTTTCTTAGATTATATAAACTGTACGTAAAAACCAAACCTTGTGAGGGGTCATCACGTTTTCTATTAACTTTCCTCTTGGGTTCCTTGGGACCGAAAAAAGTAAATCCTTTCGAACCAAATCCAGAAGCGAAGCGTGATTATTCAAATAAGGAACCTTTTAAATAGCAGAAGTTTAGCGTAAGCGATGTGGCCTTTTGGGAAGTGATTATGCTAGTCGGAGTTTAAACGTGTACGCTGAAGTAGGCCGATATTCCAATGTCAGCTATCCGTGAAAGTGCGTCCAAGCAAGGTGCATACCATTCCACGCCAGATAAGGAAATTACATTGAAGATTCGAGAGTGTTGCTGCTACCTAGGATATAGAGGTAGGATCATTCAAGTTAATATTAGGAACTGTTTTTAAACTGAGGTTAGGCATAGGCGTAAATTTAAACATAGGGATTAAGGTCGAGCCTATTTGGTAATTCGTATTGTGTGTTTCTCACCTCAGATCCGCTAAGTTTAAATATAAATATTATCATTGTATAGTACTTAAGTTAAGATCTTAATAAAGAGATATTAATATTATGGCAGCGCCTGGTTCTTCATTCACTCCCACACCCCTAGGTCACGAAGATAACTTAGAGAGAAAGCTTTATAACGGGAGAAACGGGAGAAAGCTTTATAACTTCATTAAAATCTGTCCAGTAACTCTAGAGAAAATTTACAAAATCTAAAAATTCTCTTAATTTTGAATGCTTGGGTAGTTTTGAGTATACTGTCTACTTTTTAGGTTAATATACAATCAGTATATTTTTATGAATGCTAATGGATGAAATTATCTCACAAAAGTGAGAATATAATGTGTGTGTTTGTATATATATAATTGACACAAAACTGGTTAAATCCCACTTTTACATACAACTAAACACTATTCTCCGTGATCATTCCTTTTATTAATGTAGTATTAATACTTTCAGGCTTCCAATATTTATGTGATTATTTTATTTTTAGTTTTAAACTAATTTCATTCTTACTGGTAGAGATCATTACGAACTATATATATATATATATACAGTGGGGGCCCAAATTATGGATACTTTCGGAAATTTTTACCTTTTTTTAAATTTTTATGCTTATAGAAATTTAAGATATAGAATTGCTTATAGAAGTTCTGCAAAATAAAAAGTCTATGAATCATTTTATAGATAATTTAATTCAAAGTTCAATATAAAACAAAATTTAACTTTTGTAATACAAAAAAAGCTAAACTGTAATAATTAACAATATACATTAGATACTGATGATAGCAGTGAATTATCAGTACTTAATAGGGTAGTTTTTACTTTTTATTACAGCTTCACATCGCTGTTTCATCAAGCTGACCATGGTCTTGAGCTCTTCCGTCATTACTACTGTATGCCAAGAAACAATTATAGCCTAAATTTGTTTCCTTTTATTTGATTGGGTCTTCCTTCGCGGAAGAGTTTTCAAATGATACCTCAAGTTTTCGATAGGACTGAGGTCAGGACTATTTTTCGGCTACAACAGTAATATTTATCCAAGAAGCAATGTCATCAAATAAAATATTATATTGAACACCTAAAAAGAGTGATCTTTTTTATGATTAGTGAAGAAAAGTTGATCTCTCTTTCCTATGCTGAAATTGTAGGAATTGTTTTGGTTCAGGGAATATTTCTGGAGCCTGAAAATTTTACTTATGATTATAAGAAGACAAATTCAATAAAAAGCAAAGCAGTAGAAGGCCAAAAAAAAAGGGGGGCTCCAAATCTGTTGACCATAGAAAAATAAAGATATTATGCCTCCAAGATAGAAGAATGTCTTCAAAAAGCCATCAGAATTTATCTAAATATTTTTGGTGTTTCTGCCAGTTTAAGATATCTGACTATACGTTCGGATCCATTATTTTATAAAAAGGCGCATAAATGGATAATTTTCATGATATTTAGTGTCACTTAGATTAGGATACATGTATAAAATTGTTTTAAGGACATTTTGACAAAAAAAATATTTAAATAAAATATTTCGGCAAAAAATTAACAAAGAATAATTTTTTTTTCAAAATGTTCTCCTTTTACAAAAAAATGCTTCTAGAATAATAATATTTTGTGTGTGTGTGCTTATATGCAGTAAAAACTTCTCTAGAGAGTCTGAAGTAGGATTTTTGAAAAATTCACATTATTTTCAGAGTTAACGCCAACTGAAATAATTATCAGCGTTTTTTTTCTTAAAATTCCTCCCTCTGTTGTCGTAAAACATGGATAAATCCATTTCTAGGTTACATATTTCAAAAATTCTAGTTGAGCCTCTGTACAGAGGTTTGGCTATATACAGGCAAAATATTATTGTAATAGAAGCATTTTTTACAAAAGGAGAATGTTTTAAAAATATGTCATTCTATGTTCATTTCTTGTCAAAATAGCGTACTTAAATAATCTTTTTATTGCAATACTATTCTTAAAACAATTTTATATAAGTTTTCTAATCTAAGTGACACTAAATATCATAAATATTATCCATTTATACGCTTTTGCAAAATCATGGTTCCGAATGTATTAGGATACCTTAAGAGCAACCAGTAGAAGATTGACATAAGTTAGACTAAGAGGTAGAATTAAACGAAAAAATGTCTTATCTTAATTTTCAGCAGAATACAAAGACGACAACGGGTAAGAGAACACATTAATTAGAAAGTATTCAGTTGTCACAAGTTATATGGAACGATGAAACTAAGATATTATTATATGGAAGTGATTGGCAATAATATGTAAGACATATAATAGTGGAAGAGCTATGTTCTGACTACATTTAGGTAACTTTGAAGAATCCACTTGGTGCTATGATTTGGTCTTACATGTCAGTATATGATGTTGCTCGAATTCATGTGATCAATGGGACACTGTACGCAAGAAAATATATTGACACTATTCTAGAACCCAAAATTCTACCTTCCATCAGGGATCTCTTTACCAATAATAATTCATTTTTATTTCAGTAGGACTTTGCTCCTTGCAACACAGCAAAGTTATCAAAAGAGTGGTTTTGTACATAGAACATTGAACTGCAATCCTGGTCAGGAAAGGGTTCTGATCCCAATCCTTTCAAAAACTTGTGTACCATTTGAAAACTCCTCCTGAGGCATTCATCAGATAAAAGAGGCTATAATTGTTTCCTGACGTCATGTAAAATCGAAGGAAGATCTTTAGATCATTTGCAGCTCAATAAAACGTCAACGAGAAACTGAAATAAAAAATAAAGTCTACCCTACAAAGAACTGATAGCTCATTGCTATTATTAGTATCTAATATATATTGGTAGTTACTGGAGCGTATCTTATTTGTATTTCAAATATTTTAATTTTGTTTATTTTGTATTGAATTTAATATTAAATTCTCTTAAAAATGTTATACATGGCTTTCCATTTTTTGAAACGTTAAATTTTGTATAAGCATGCAAATTAAAAAAAATAAAAAGCATAAAATTTTCCAAAAGTGTCCACAATTTTGGTCAAAGAAGCTATATGGAATTAAATTAAAGTAATATATCTGAAGTTATAGAGAATTTTGCAATGTACCATCGAGTCATTTTTCTTTCTTTTTCTTTTTTCGATTTTTCTCTTTATTTATTTATTATTATTATTTTTTTAAATGTACTCAGTGGTGTAATAAATAAAATCATTATGATGCATTTTCTGAAATTGTTTTAAAAAGATGATTCAACAATTCCTCCTTCAATTGCAGAGAGATTAAAGTAATTGAAATAAATTACTTAATCCTCTAAAAAGGCTACAAATTAACTTTTATACATTCTGCTTCTATTAGTTATTATCTCGTATATCTATAAGTTCTCATTTATTCGTAATTAATTATGCATTGATATCCTTTCTTTTTTACGTAGGTGTTTATTTTATTTTTTAAATATGTTCAGTTTTTTAAATATATGAAGTGAATTATATATTGATGTATACTATGAAAATTATAATTGTATCCTTAATTTAAGAAAACTACTTAAATTTATGGGTACGTCTTAATGATTTATGTTGTTTTCAGATCTTTTATTATTCATGTGATTTCTGGGTTCTGTTGAATTTAAATTTTCTAACATTCATATTCTGAAATTAGAGTAGAGCCAATATACAAACCATAAATAAATTCTGTGTTATATATTAGTGCATAACGGCATTATTCAAGTAGTGGATAATTGGAGTAGTGAAAGATACTGCTTTTTAATTTGAATACTTTCAACTATTTATGTACCTTTGTTCGCTTATGTGAGTTTAGCGAAATATGTTAATTATTTTAATACTTTAATTAATATTATGCATTTTTGGAACTTTTATTGAGTTTTTTACGTTATATGTTATTGTGTGTATCTAAGATAAAAATACTGTAATTATTTTTAAGTATAAATTATTATAGTAATATAATGAAATATTGATGCATGATGAGTTCACTTTAACAATTCATTAGATGCTAATTGAAATTGTAAAATTTTATCGTTTAATATATCTTCCTTTTTTACATTATTACGTTAGTGTTATTTTTTTTTATTTCGACAATTTAAACTCTAAATTGAAGGAGTAAAATCCAGTGTCAAATGCGCATGTATTACATAAACACATATGTATTTGTATTTACTAAAAATGTACGTGCATTTAGCAATAAATATTTATTTGAAAACGTTATTTAAAAAATTATTTATTGCGTAGAATACTTATAGCTAGAAATATAACATTTACAGAGTGAAAAGAATGAAAACAATTTGTTTTGAAATATATTATTTTTGCTTACATGATATTATTTAGGTGTACTTTATGGTTATACTTTATGGTATACTACTATAGGTATACTTTATGGTTACTCATAATTTTAATCAAAAAACTTGAAAGCGCACATGGTTTAAGATAACCCGAGATCTTGACTAATTGTACAATGTTAAGAATATAAGACAACACTATGATGATTGAGATTCTTGAATTTATTATGTTTTTTATTGAGAAAATTTATAATCTCATGCACCACAAAGTATCACACGGAGGTTTACATAGAAGTAAGCGTGAAGCACACATCACTAAATAGAGAAGGATTACAACACAAACACCCATGTCTTAACCGGGATTCGAACCCACACCCTACAACACCGCAGTCAGTGTCTCTAACCACTATACCGGATGGGCGAAAAAAACCCGCTAATGAAGAAAATCAAGTATTATTTTACGTCTTTCTCTCTTCAGCAGATACAAGTATGCAGCACAAGGTTTTCAGAGGGAGAAATATACCACCTCTTGTGTTAATCGTTTCATTTAGAATATTTTCCCATAAGTAATCATCAAATTAGTTTTATTTATTAAAATTTAATTCTATAAAAAACTTTAATTTTTATTTAAGAACGGATATTGATGAATCATAACTGTGTGCAACTTACTTAACAGTACTTAATGCTTCTTTTGCATATATATCCTAATAAGTGTGTCACTGAATTTGGATTGATAAGGAAAAAATTGTTACAAGGTATAATTGTGATAAAACTTTAGTTAATCGAATGTAACTAAATTTAGTTTTACTCAATTGAATTTAAGCTTTTTCTGTTCAACACACACACACACACTGAAACCGAGTCGTTAATTATAATTAATTTTTACGATTTACGTATGATGCTTAAATTAATATTCTAAGATTTGCTAATTAATCTAGAATTACATATACACATATATTTCATAACAGACCATTTGAAATGATCGCAAATATATATATACTCTTACCACAAAATTATTTTTCGAATACCATCGAATTTCCGTAAACACATTTAGCTAAAAGTTACTGTTTAAAAGCTAATTCAAATATATATTCAACCATCACATTTTCAGTTCTTTATATTATAACTGCTATACATCTACATAAAATATACACGAAAGAAACTGTGCATTTTTAATTTCAAAGAACATCTCAAATATTTCGAACGTATATCTGGCGAGAATAAATTATTTCTATATTTAGAATTATACTCTTTTAACTTAGGTGAAGGTATTATATGTGTGTGTGTGTGCACCAGAATTTCCTCAAAATCACGAAATGTCACTTATGTTCTCCGTTTTTAGTTATTCCACTAGCATTCATTCCTACCGGATTCGACGAACCAGAAAATGGTGTGTATAATGTAGATGAAGAATATTTTCAGATTGGAGACAAGATTCCTTAGTCAATCTTCATATGGAACTCTACAAGCACATAAAGGCAGATATAAAAACGGCTTTATAGTCTTATAGGATCTTTCTTGCTTTCGAGGCAAAAGAAGACAATTAGGTTCCCGCACATAAATATCACGAGATTTCTGAAAATAAACTGAATATTTAGCTCTGAGAAAACCTTTCAGGGTTAAAGGGAACTCATTTTCTAGAAAATGAATATGGATATAAAAGAAATATGACTCTGTGTCTTTGCAATGTGTTTTCCATGTAGTTAAATTTAAAAGATTGCGTTTATATTTTTGAAATTAATTTTAAGGGGACATGGTACGATTTACGCAAACATTTTTAACTTAAGGATTTTAAAAAAATTTTTGATTACCTCATATGTGTTTGTACTATGTAAAAAAGATTTTGTGCTCAAAATTTCATACAAAACTAGCCATTTAATTTTTTTTTTAAAAAAAAAAAACCTTAAAATTTATGAAATGATTTTAAAATGCTATTCCTCCTACAAATATTTACATGCAAGCATGGAATTTGATTTACAAGTACGTAAACCTATTTATAACCTTAAGTGGGTATAGGATGTGGTATAGCATGATTGGTATTCGTACAATACCTCTTTTTATGAATGCTTATTGAAAATTAATTAAGAAATGTATAAATTCTGAGTTCAGTTATTTTTTTAAAAAATAAGTATTGCTTTGATGAAAAAGTACATACCAACTTTTTTTACATGTACTATTAGCAATTAGTGAAAAAATTAAAGCATTAAGCAGAATAGAAAAAATGCTTTAGCATTTTAAATGAAGACAAACTAGTTATTTTATCTTTCTGAGATAAGTAAGTTTAAAGTTTTGTTTTGCCATAGGGATGTGAATAAAAACGAATGTAAAAGCTATCATAATTCTGCCTTTTCTAAAATTAAGAGCTTTCAAGTTTTGCGAGGTTATAGAAAAGCATATAAATAATAATTTAGGCTAAAAAAATCAAATTTGATTTTTTGACCAATTTTTGTCATTTGAATCGTACTGTTTTCCCTCAAATAATGTTAGTTTTAAGACTAACACTCATATATATATATATATTATATGTATACTAGCTGTTATACAAGTTCTTCACACGGGTGAATTGAAAAATTCAACAATACAGATATAAGTATAAAGTTTTTAATGAGTTAATTATACGTGAATTGCAAATTAAACAAAGACAAGCTTTTTACATATCTCAGCTGAACAATATATATGTATATATATATATATATATATAGTTGTTAAATTTTAAGTCTGTACATCTAACAGCTGATAAAAAAAACCTTTTTTTTTTTAATTTATAACGCTCTCGATTTTTGAAAAAAAACCTTCCTAAGCTGATCTCTGCTCATTAAAAGTATCACATTGTTACAAATTTTGTATAGAGAACGCTGAAAATAGTATAAATAATTTATATCTGGATGTCTAAACGTTACATTTGTAATATTCACAAGCAAAGCTGGTCCTTACGTTATAATGGCAATTTAATGAAAATATAGCGAAATGTTGGAGATAGAGTCAAGCTGGCTTCATTTTTGGTGACCCTGTTAGTCACTTGTCGATTGATTGAAATGTGCAGAAGTTGATATGCTGTAGCACCACTTAGTGAGGAACTGCAACAAGCAAGATGATAGTACAAAAAGCTTCTCCACTAAAAATACATATACATGCTAATTTTTATAGTGGAGGGACGCGAGGTCATATATACAAACATCCATTTATGTATATGTATATGTATATACACTCATGGACAAAAAAAAAATTAGCGTGCCAAGAAGGAGTCGTTAAAATGAAACGAAATTTTACATACTTAATGAATTCTTTGATATAAGTAAATGATTAGAAAATCAAAGAAAAAGGATTATTTATTTCAGAGAAAAAGGCAAAAGAAAGAAGGATTTAATTCCCTGTTGAACCCCCTCTAGCGCGAATGCACGATGCGATACGATTGGGCACTGAGGCATAAAAGTTCTGTATGATATCGTGCGACATTTCATTCCATATTTGCTGTAAACTTGCCTCTAGTTCGTTCAAACTCGTGGTATACCCAATGCGCCATCCCAAATGATCCCAGGTATGCTCGATTGGAGAAAAATATGGGGATCGGGCAAGCCAAGGAAGGGTAGTAACAGCGCAGAGACAGTCTTGTGACACCCTTGCTGTGTGAGGCCGAGCATTGTCTTGTTGACAAACGGCTCTTAGGAGCCATTGCATGTGTGGCAACACATGTGGTTTCAGGATGTCATGGGTATCCCGCTGAGCAGTCATGGCGCCCCGAATCAATACTAGGGGTGACCGTGCATTGTAAGCAATGGCACTCCATAC
>BMAV01004072.1:76073-133955 GCA_019973955.1 Trichonephila inaurata madagascariensis
TCCTTGTCACTGGTTTGCTTCCACATTTATGAATTTTCATATATTTTGGTATGTTGATTTTTATATATTTCCTGCCCTTTTTAATAAAAAAGACTTATGTAAGATCTTATAATTTAAGTCAGAGATTCCCAAACTTTTTTTTTGTCTCATAGACCCCTTGCCATGTTTTCATGTTTTTTGGTTTCGGGTAGACCTTTGCTTACCTAATATTGAATTTTTGCAAATTTATCAATTTGAATATCTTTTTGACAGCTCTCTGGTACTACTAATTACTTTAAAAGAATGAAATTTCTAATGTAGTGAATTATAGTATTTAAAATTTAAGAAGCACATGTTAATGAATTGAATTAAAATTAAAATTAATTAACTTAATACATAAAACAAATGTTACATAAAATAACTGAACAACAAACAAATGTTTTTAATAAGAGGGATGTATCTAGTGCTTCAATAACTATTTTTCAATATTTAATGTCAATCTATTCAGGTTTAACCTTAAATGTATTTAGTTACTAAGTGTCCAGGCCCCCCCCCCCTTCTTTGCTTTTGAGATTGGTAAATTCACTGAAACTCCCTCTCACTATAAAAAGTAATTAAAAACACACACACACACATTCTCACGATATTCCATAACTCGTGACAAATAACAGATATGTTTTTTTAAAGCCAAAGTTTATGACATCCGTTTCTAAATTTTATTTTAAGATCGTTAGGGACTATTCTGATCAGTTCCAATTGTAATATGACATATTTTTTTAATGTGACTATATGAATTCATTGTCTACTGTGATATTACTATAAACACAAAAAAAAGTAATGTCAAACCTAGTTTAAAAATTTGAGTAAAGGGCATTTAAAAGTAAGTTAAAATGTCCTGACAGATTGCCTGGGACTAAATGAGATAGTTCACAATGTCAAATATTATACTTCTTTAATTTAATTCTTGAAAGAAATGCTGAAATGGTCCTTGTCTTAATAAAATGTATGCTGTCACACCTAGGAACTGCAAATTAGCCTTGCTAAATTTAGTAAATAAATCAGATAAATTGTTAAAATCTGGTTTCCACTAGATCAAATTTTTTTTAAAGATTAAAGTCACGATCTGGTTTAATGAGAGCTTCTATTATAGACCCCCATTTGCACCTCATGGACCCCCAAATTATTTTTTCGATGATGTGGACCCCTTGCAGGTCGTCATAGACACCCTTGGGAATCACTGTTTTAAGTCTTGCAACAGGCCCATTCTTATATACATTAAATTTATATACGTAATAATTGAATACCTTGTGAATAAAAATATTTGTAAATATATACAAGGGGCTGCAGAATTCGACTGACAAATTCAAACGGTAGACAGTAGGCAGCGTGGGGACAACACTCATAATGGAATATGGGGGTCGCAAAACACGTTTAATTGGTGAAAATTGCAGTAATCGGGGCTATTTGGGGGGAGTGATGAGACAGACGAGGTGGGAGGCTAAACAAATGTTAGTATAAACACGTTATGCTAAAACACTTCAATGGCGCAAAATAATGACTACTGCGTACCAGAACGTGTGATTCATGCACGATGATGCCCCAACACCTTTTTCGATTGCGGTACGTACAAAACACAATGCCACATATCCCGGGAGGTTGGCTTTACTCGGAAGATCAGTGACGGGGTTTTATCGGTATTTCTGCTAATAATCTTCTTGGGATATCTTTGGGGACAGAAGGGCAATTTTTTCCAACCAACCCAAGAAGAGAGCGTGGTTATGCAGATTAGAAATTGTATATATTGGAACGTTAGTATTTGCGAGGAACGCTAAGTGGAAAGTAAAGCTAATGAAGTGAGGTAAAGCTCCAGGTGAAGTTCTAGGAGAAGAATCTTAGCGCATTCTATGAGTTCTATGAGTCGGTCCAATAGTGCCAGTGAAGCTGATTAATAAGTGGGTCCAAAACCAGAAGAGTATTATTTTAGGCGGATAAAGTTGGATCGAAGAATAATTTGAATATATAAGGACTGTAGCTGTTCCCCGAATAAATAGCGGTAAGACAGTTTCATTAAGCTTTAAGACTAAACCGGATTCTAATAAGTAAGGAAATCAGCTATAAATATAGATACAGTGGTTTATTCCGCTATTTGTCATAATTAAGGTTTATGTCGCATCACTCCTGATCATAAGCCTCCTAGACTAATGTTGTTTTATTGAATATAAATTAAGATCAAACTAAAATAATTTTATTATGACAGAGTATAGTGGTCCCTCTTTCATTCCCTCAAAAACAGATAGCGTGGACGGTGACAAGATGATACCCCCAGCGTGCGGAGTATCACAGATCTTTTGTTTTGTCTCCACATTTCCTGGACCTAAATCCCTAGGATTTCTGCTGAGAGCACTTGAAACCTCTTTTGTATGAGTTGCCGGTGGCTACACTTGAAAATCTCAGGGCACGGATCGTCTTCACTTCAGCTGACATCACCAGCACATCGGATATTTTATATGCATCCGACAATTCTTTGTCCATCTCTGTCAGTTGTGCTATGACCCTCGTGGCCGCAACTTCGAACAATTCCTATGGCAATCACTCATCACTCCATTTCCTACGTAGAGATGAGATACAGTGCTCGTATTATAAACATGATTTACGTTGAATATCTCTTATTACCTTTTTTGATTATATACAGCACAACCTTCGTAACTGTTTATGCAAATTATTTCAACCAAACGTAGTTTAAGACTCCATGGTGTGTGGTCATTGGTCTTCCCCAAGCTGCCTACTATAACCTATCTGAATTTGGCAACATCCTGTACATTGATTGAATTTGTTTATGTATAAATGTACGTTTTTGTTATTTAATGTTCCATGCAAATTTCTCTTCAGGATGATTTTGAACTTCTTTTAGTACATTTTCCTTCCATTTGCAGTTGTTGAGAAATTTGTTCTCTGCTGGCTATTAACAATCTAATAATGGCAGGGGGGGGGGGGGAGAAAGAAATACCAAAATAACTTAACTTTACTTAATGTATAAATACAGCATAGCAGGAAGTAAACATTGATGTAGGCTAATTTGGAGTATACAAGTGTAATGGATGACCGATCCATCTATAAGTGTACGAGAGTGAAGAGGAAGATTAGCCGTAGTCAAACAAACTCAATTTATTAACAATTCTCAACAAGGTAACAAATAACCCTAGTTAAGAAATGCACCAATAGATAAATATGGGAGCAATACCGACGTAGACCAGATAGTTGACGTTTTAGCTATAAATCAAATCACTTACTCTTAGCTCGTCCTGACAATACACTTCTAAATATTTGAAGATACGTTCTAATTTAATCTAATTCAAGCCGACACTAATCCAATTAAAACAGTTAATTGACCAAATCGTCAATCTTAGTATTTGTCAAATAGTTTTTGAAGAGCTCTGGACTAGCTTTACGTTAATAACTACTTGCTATCTTTTAAGCTTTTAACCTCTCTCTTTCTCTCTTTCGCAGTTGAAAGTTAATCATTAAATGCAGGCCTTGATTTGAATAATTCACGTCTTCTTCTTTGGAGGGAAGTTTTCAATAGAATAATATTTAAAGAACCATTCAAGAGGATAAGAAGTCAATACGTGAATAGACCCGTTACACAAGTACCGAAGTTAGTACACAAACTAAGTACTAAACATTTAAGCATCGAAGTAAATTGAGCTTGGGTGATAGATACGGGAGTAGTTCCATCTTTTTCAATGGTCTCAATTCATGACGGTCACGTGATAAATACAAACATGTGTTTTCTATCGAATTCAAAACAGTCATTAAATTAATTGTACTTGTTGTTCTATTTGTAAAATGTAGATAAAATTTCAAACTTCCCAATTGGGTAAAGATCCTCGAATGTTATAAGAAAAATTTCTTTAAGAAGATTTTAAAATTAAAATAAAAAATCTTATTTTATGCTTGTACTTTTTAATAAAATACATTGCGGATACTTATGTGCATTATTATTGTTGACAAATACGTAGTTTTAAAAGAAAGTTTCTGTAAAAAGCAAACGCTGGCAGCAATGAAGCACATGAACACATTGCCTCAGTGCTTCTCAAATTGTTAATATTTGCGACCCAGTATTCAATCATGATTTTCATTGCACCCCTCCCCCGCCATACAATAACAATGTATTGAATTCAATAATACTGTACTTTGACGCAAACTGTACAACAATAAGACTCTAAACTCCTAATTGCCACCGGCGTATATAAACGTCTCGCTAAGCCAAAGCTTTAATTTGCCGGACGTATATATACGTCTTTTCAAAGTGCTATCCATAAAATTATTCCAAAGGCTTTAGAATGTAATAAAAGGTTTTGGAATTTCACCTACGTTTAAAACGGTGGCATTGGGGAGCAAATGTTTAATTTTACCCTACAGATAAGTGTTAATTTTTGTGAATAATTTTATATATGGCAAGTCCATGGGGTCACTGGTAATTATGAAATTTGTCCTTAACGGTTTTTTTTTTGTTAAATTAATTACCCAAGACATTGTGTATTACTGATGCATTTATACGTGTATTATATCAGTGTAAATGCGTATTTTATTTTTTATTAAGTCACATTGTACTTTGGTTACTTTCAGCAAATTGATAATTTTTTTAAATAATCTTTTGTTTTTGTTTTTGTCTTTTCAATATGCTCGCGCCCACTGTGTAGTGTTATCACGGCCCCCTAGGACGGCGCGCCCCACAGTTTGAGAAACACTGCATTACCTGAAAACCCATGATTGCTTTTATCATGTGACTAATCACGCCATATGTGTTTTTGAATTGATTGACTAAAGACACGTGGTTATCATAATCATAAGACTAATGACGTCACATGAATTTAGTCCATTCTATGCCACGCTTCATCAATCGAAGTGGCTTAAGAGTCCTCATAGCCTAGTCACTCACCAAATAATTTAAATAAGTGAGAGATCTGAAGCTACGTCCCCTTTGTAACGCGTAGCAAAGCAGAACAAAACAGAAAACATGTGTGGTCTGGCGCTATCTTTTTGAAAGTTGATATTTTCTGATCTCGAAGATAAGGCACAGCAAGCGGGCTTAAGAGCTGAGGAGTGTAACGCTGGTCATTCTGATCATCAACGGCGTGAGCATGAGGTGTTCATGTCGTGTATCCAATGGCTTCTCAATCATTCACACCAAGTCTAGGATCAATATGATGCCAAGAGAACTACGTGCATTATATTCTCTGCATTTCAGTCATCAAATACAGTCTTGCAAGATTGGCCTAAAAACATTTCTATCATTTCTGGAGATTGTAGTAGGAGGCCGTTAAAATTTTGCAAGGAGTTCAGTATGATCTTGTTCTCATAGATTCCCACAATGGATTCTGATCAATGCGTTTTGTATTGTAGCGAAAAGATCAACCACACTCTCGATAGGTCATAGTGCTGCCGCAATTGAGTTACAATACGTGTTGATAGTCATGTTTCCTTCTTACACGAGGCATAATATGATCTTATCAAAATCAACTAATATTCAAATGCGATACCAAACGAAAATCTTGCTACGTAACATTTATTTTATATAGAATTTGAGATGCCATTCATCCCTCCTAATTTGTTCGATTGGTTATAAAAGCTAATCACTTTTATCTTTTATTATCATAAAAGCATATCTTAGCATATTCTGCAATTCATGTGAATTGCTTGTGTTTTTATCATTTCTCCCTTATGATGCATTAACTTTAATGACCCTCAGTGGATTTAGTGTTGCATTTCTATTCTTTCCAGAGCATGTTGCTTGCTTCATTTCATTACATCTATGCTTAGCTTAGCTCTAATTCATTGGCTATTCTTGAAATATTAAAAACAGAATCTATATATTTTTCTATAATTTGATTTTAATATACAGTGAATGCTAAAACGCTTAAGACGAAATATCGGATCACATGAAATAATACAACGGTTCCCAATAAACTGCTATGTATTTCCATTATTTTTTTTCTCTTAATGCGAAACGAAAATCACTTAACACGAAAGGATTTCCCTTCTGAGAATGCACAGAATACGGAAAACAACAGAAATTTAAGAGGGGTGTGAAATGAAACATGTGTTTCTTAGAAAGGAGGCTTTTTAAATGGATTTAAAATGCCCTTGAAATAGTTTGTGACACGAACTAATTTGTTTATCTAAGCTACTTTCACCCGTGCAAACACCACACAAAAACACATCATCTTTCATCACTTCACTGCGGATTTTAGTGACTAGTACATCGCAGAGTGAGTAAATATCAATGAGTGTGTCTCACGTTTGAAGTCACATTTCAATGGTGAAATGAATAACAAAATGGACAACATCGTAGAATTCGTT
The DNA here is from genome assembly GCA_019973955.1 of Trichonephila inaurata madagascariensis. NCBI lineage: Eukaryota > Metazoa > Arthropoda > Arachnida > Araneae > Nephilidae > Trichonephila > Trichonephila inaurata. Next base: position 82,416 of record BMAV01004072.1, read on the forward strand.
GACAATTTGAAGCTGAAAAGGACGATGAAAAGAAAATTATCAGATTATTCTCCAAAAACTCAATAAAAGTTTCGTACTTCAAAAAACTTGAAAATTTTGCATTAAATTCCTGTAAGTTTTTAGGAATATTTGGGTTTGATTGAATGTTATTAAATACATGCATATGTACATATCTATGTAAAATAAAATGTGCTCTAATAAACTTTATTTTGGTGAATATGTGATGTTTTCTTTGCAATATCCTTTAACACGAAATCCTGTCAACACGAAAACGTATTTCAGTCCCTTCTGTTTCGTTTTAAATGACTGTCACTGTATTTTAAGCAGAAGGTGGCATTCACTTCTTATTTAATCATATTTGCATTAGCTTTCTCCAGAGCACTATTTCTGAGACTTTAAACTCTAACGCGCGGGGAGGAGTTGGATATATATTCTCCTGAGTAAATAAATAAACAAAATTTTTCCCTGCAATATCCAAGGAAAATAAGTAAAATTAATATATATATATATATAAATAAGAATTTTTTCTTTCTTTTGAGGCGGAATAAAATTTCTCCTTTAGAACTATTTAAAGAAATTGTATGGATCTATCAAACCAAACACTTAGCGTCAGATATTTTACTTAAAATTGATGATTTCTGTAAAATTTTATTTCATGTTAGGAAAATTCCAAATCATACTTTGCTCTAGGAGACGTTTATCAGTAAATTATAGATTAAAAAAAAAGTAAAAAACACATTTTTAAAGCTAATCGATATAAAAACTAAAAAAAAAAAAAATTCTTAATGTATAAGAATAAAATGATTTAAGAGGAAATTAATGTCATTGTACTAAACGCGTGAGCTGTGCTTTGTACTACATTTTTACACCAAGCATTTCGGAATAGAACTAGTAAGGAATTATAACAATTGATATAGAGCACCACATGGTTTTACCCCAAGGACATTAATTTTCTCGTTAATCATTTTATTCTTATATTAAGAATTACTTTTTTTTCTTACTTTGTAGTTCGATTAACCATAAAAGCGTGTTTTTTAGTTTTTTTAACTATAATTTATTTTTAATTTTTTAATTCGAAATACATTAAAAACATGTATTTTTAGTTTCTTAAACTATCATTTATTCATAAACTTTTTTTTTTTTAGTTCTTGGCCTGAGTGAGAGAATATTAACGTCGCACTGTTCGAGGGCTTTTGGTGACGGACCACGTAATTTTGAACCATGGTCAAGTGACGTGTAGGACACCTGAGCTGTCACCCCCTCTCCTAACTACCACATCACACCAACAGGTGTACATTTCAGCTCTCGAAAGATTTAACGCGTATCGCTGCCCTAGACGGCGGGTCTTTAGTAGTACTGGGCTCGAACTCATGACATGCCTGCTATGATCCTTGACCACTGGGCTACCGCAGGCCATAATTATTGGCCTGCGACCGAAAAGTTCGCCGATCCCTGAGTTAGAATACTTTATTATTTTTCTTTCACATGCACGAGTCTTTTTTTTTATTTCAATTTTTTTTCACCAATCTCCTTTTTTTGTTGTTTTAGTTTCTTTTTTCTTAATCTTTATGTTAATCATTTCCCATTCCATTATTATTCCCACGAGTAATCGACAATTAAACTGTTTTCTACGAGAGTATTCGTAAGGGTTTTTTTTAAAAGGTTACGGTTTTAAATCCAGTTTTTTAAAAATAATTTATTTAGGATCAAAAACATGGTACTATTAATTTTAATAAACATAAAAATATACTTCCATTTAAAAAAATAGTTAAAGAAAAATTATTCGCACCCGATCTCGTGTATACGTATATCTCTCGAAAATATGTACATCTATATCTTTTGTTCGTCATCAGCAGTAGTATATTTATAACACGTCCTCATTTGTATTTAAGGTGTTGCCGACTGCCGATGACTAAACGCCCACGGATTGGGTTCAAATCGGATTCTAGACTCAAATCTGAGATCCCGGCATGGAAATTGAAAAAACAATAAAAAATTTAAACTGTCTAATGATCATAGCTTGGTCTTCGAAAAGTTTTATAGTAGCTGTACACGTTCGGAGTATGTTTTAACAAAATAGCATATTTAAACATTATAAATGCTTTCTTAGGACTCAATACCAATAAATACCAATATTTAACTAAGAATATTAAGAAAAAAAAAATTACTTAAATTTTAGAAAATCACAATTATGAGTGAAATTTTAGCAATATTTTTGAAAAAGATGTTAGAGAAAAAAGTAATAAAATTATATTAGATTATTATACTGAAAGAGAAATTAGATGCCTTTATTTAGGAAATGTACTAAAATTTTAATGCTTTATTAAAATTTGAAAATTTTACAGCTGATTGAGTAACATAATAAGAAGTGTGACATTCTTTTATTCTATTCTCTCTCCCAATATATATATATATATATATATATATATATATATATATATATATATCTATCAATAAATAATCAAATAATATCTATTCATCCATTCAAGTTCAAATATTTTTTCAAACTTGTAGTGGGTGACACTTGATGTTTATAAAGTTTTTTTTTTCAAATATTAATCAATTGATTAAAGTATAAAATGAATAAATAGTAACAAAAATATTAATCCAACAGCATATATAAAATGGAAAATCATTCGTTGTATCCCTGTGGCGCAATGGATAGCGCGTTGGGCATCTAATTCAAAGGTCATGGGTGCGACCCCCCATAGGATGGCCTAATTTCTGAGAATGTGATTTATTTCTTAGAACGATACTTTATTTGAATGATTTAAAATTAATTAATGAATAAATATAGTAGCAAAAAATAGTTAAAAATCCTATATAGGAAGAAAAATCGATTTTTTATTTTATCACTTAATATTGTGATCCTGTCATATGTGTATGCATATTTATATTAATCGTAATTATTTAATAAAACGTAACTAAAATAAAATTTTCTTTGTTGACCTAAGTAGGAATTGACTTTTTTTTTTTAATATTACTTATTTCGTTTATTTTAAAGGCATGTTTGAATACACAATCAAATTAAAGTTCTTAAATTAAAACAATTTAAAATAATGAACAGTCAGCAATTCCCCCCCCCTTCCTAAAAGGGGCCGTGACAAAATTTTCAAACGTTGACCATTCCGCGACGATAAAACAGTTGAGAAGTACTGCTTTAGAGAGCTTAATATTCTACTTTTTATGGTTTTTTTCATTTATAACATCATCACCAGAAATAGAAACACTAAAACGTTCTTTTTTTTCCACGAATGAATTTTCGTTATCATGCTTTTGTTGGCAATGCCTGTTGTTAATGTATTCACCATGAGCTAGACAAGTAAATTTCATTTAATCTTTCTTTTTTTCCCTCTTCCTTCAAACAGATTATAGTTAAGTGTTGACTGCCAGTCTACATCAGAGGAAAAAATGCAAATAAATAAAAAACCGTACGATCCGTAAATAAATCCACTTGGGTTTTCAAAAGAAATTACGCACATGGCAAACATAACCATTGCAACCGAAGATCGAATGTTTTTACGGACAACTGCTTCGTGGTTCCAGTTGCCATCTTCGGCATTTTTCTTTCGAACTGTGCATTTCTCTTCATTCTTTTGCTTCGTTCTAATTGTTCTTTTTCTCCCTCTTTATATACCTCTCTTTTTCTTTTATTTTATTCTATTTTCGCCTTTCAGGTGGACGAACATTTATCTGCTTAAAGAAAGTCAAAGTTCCATAATGCAGAAGGGACTTTCACAGAGTGAAAAAAGTTCTTTGAAAAGAAATTAGGTGAAATTTAATTAAAAGCAATCTCTTCTTGGGGCTCAAATTTCACGCTTAACTACGCGGGTTTTTTTTTGTTCTTAATGTTTTAATTCGTTTTCTACTCAGATTCTCAATAAGGTATTAGATTTTAAAAGAAATATTTCGAGACACTGAAATATATATATATAAATGCTGATTTACGAATTAAGAAATAAATCAAATAAAACAATTGTGAATTGTGAAGGATTTAATTTCACATCAATTGATAAGCAGGAAATATTTCATATCTAGTTATTACTGTTTTTTTAAGAAATTTCAAAATGGTTTGCTAGTTAATTTTTACTAGTAGCATTGATATTTAATATTATTTAGATGGTTGAAATATTATACACCTTCAGTATTATATTTATTAAATAAAGAAAGATATCTATTTAACGAAGTTTCTAAATTTCAATAAAAAGCTCGTTATGTGGAAAATTTGTTATACAAATATAGATTAATCTTACAATTTATTTTTTTAACCATATAAAACAAATTTTAAATTCATAAACATTGTATATTATTAAAAAGATTTTTTTTTGTAAACTAATATTAATTTATGAAGACCCAGTGGTGGAGTGGTAGCGTATAGCGCTTCTAGTTCTGGGTTCTTTTCCCAGGCTGGACAAGATCGACTCAGCCTTACATCCCCACAGCAGTGGGTCGATAAATGAATACCAAGCTTGCTTGGGGACTTAAACACTGAGGGTCTCGCTTCAGACTGACAACTGATCGGGATCTCTGCTCATTCACCTTAGCGCCAAACGGTCACGTATACTGGGATGGTCTCAGTAGTCTCTGGCCATCATGGGCTGTGGACGCTACTGAGTTGGAGATTGTATAATACGTATTTGTTTAATATATCTTATCCACTGCAAAGAAATCTGATATGAAAACAAAGGAAAGACATTGACACTATATCTCCAACTTAATTAGAAATTAAGGAATTTTAATAGTATTTTTTAATTTTATGCCTACAAGAGAGTAGTTTTACACGATTTTTTTATAACCAGTAATTTTGAGCAAATATTACCTACCACATGCGTCCTTAAACTAAATTAGTATTAAAATGTGTTTATTTTGGTTGAGTTTTTTGTTTGAAATAATACGCCTCGCATCTTTGTAATGCACCACAAACACCAACAGATGTATTTCTCCTGCATGTAATCCGCATCGAATGGTTTCAAATATTTTTATCATTTCATCATACGAAGGTTAAGAAATATTTTACAAAGAGGGAGAAAAAATATCGATTTGCAAGAGAAAAGTTCGTTAAATACAAAATGTATTTGGAAGTTATTTTAAGAAGAAAATCATAAAATGTCCATGGTTCCAGGAAAAAGTTCGCAAAATAAAGAAATTCGTAAAATAGAGGCTTGTAAAATGGTGACCCAACTGTATTGTTACTAAATATTAATATCAAATTTATTGAAATATCTTTTAATTTATGCTTTGTAAAACGTTGAAATGATTTTTTTAAAAAGAAATGTAGACTTGTTCTTAATTTTGGTAACTATATTTTTTCTTGAAATATGATTACCAAGCCTACTTATTGGCATGAACTGAAGAATATATATGGAATAATATTTACTGTGATTCCATAGTATACATAAATTAAACTTTAAATATGTGTATAAATATCTTTAATTGCCAAATAGAAATTAAGACTCCATGAAATTGGTAGTTTTCATATACTCTATTTATTTTTGTTATCTCTTATTAAAAGAGTTCCATATATAATTATTTATATCTTAATTTTTGAGTAAATAAAAAAATTATATATATATATATATATATGTGTGTGCGCACAAATATATATATATGTTACCGCTAAAGTGTGAAATCCGCTATTTCATAGAATAAATAGGCATTTCATGAAATAACTAGAAAAGTCAGTTAAAATATACAAAATTATTGAATTCTACGATTTAACTAGGTATTTATTCTATAGAATAACGATTACTTGATCGTTAAAGTATGAAATATGGCACTAGAAAGTTCTTTGAACTGGTTCCAGCTGCTTTTAGTCAATTTTGAATCCTAATTCAAAGTGTCATCAGAGCAATACTTGCTCTAATAAATAATGAAAAGTAAAATAAAGGTATTAATATTTTCTTATGATTTTCTCTGAAAAATTATACGCAATATTTTTATGAAGCAACAGTTTTTCTCAGCATGTATTTTTTTGTTATTTAAATATAACTATTTCTGTAACGTATTCTTTTTTTCCCTTTCTGTTGAACTAATGTTAGCAATATGAGCAAAAGTAAATTATATCATCTGCTTTCTCTTGTTATTTATCATTTAATCTTCTACGATAGGGGTAAAATGTATTTTTCAAGAGAATTTAGCTTTTTATGACCAATTAATGTGTAAAGAAACACTTAAAAATTGTTTATTTTTCACTAACGGTCTATCATTTGTTGTTTCATAAAAAACTAGATAAGGTATGAAATTTTTCATCTATTATATAGTTTAACTGATCTGTTTAGTTATTTCATGAAAAACCAAGTTATTCTATGAAATAACTGAAATATACACTGTAAGGCTAACATATATACCAAATTAAATTTTACATTTATGTTCATTTTAGTTGACAAAAAATTCTTTTAGACATTCAAATGTAACTCTTCAGCAAATTATGGCTACGTTTATTTAATTTTTAAACTATATTCTTTGAAATATTTGATATAAGATAGATTACTAATTTTAAGTCATTTTTCATTTTTGAAAAAAAAAAAACTAATTAAATTATCTATTTCTGCGATTTCCGGATTTTTATCTTTTGAGATACTGTATACTTTTTAACAAATGTATATTGGCTTGCATATATATCTTTTACAAAAGAAATTAAATGTTCACAGCTAATGTAAATGTTTTTCATGTATAATAACGGACATCTAATTCATTCATTTTCTTTCTTTTTATATTCGACAAAATGCAAAATTGCTTTATTGTTTTACGTTTAATATGCTTCATATTCAAATAAAGTCGCCATGTTTTATCTTGATTTAAAATTTATTCGCTCCTTTCCAAAAATATTTTTTTTTAAAATTTACATTTGTTTATTTTATTTCTTAATTTAAAATCGTATAAAAATATTCACCTCAAAAAAAAGAAAAAAAAAATTTCTTTCATTCAAATTGATTAGTTTAAAAAGTATCCAATTTTTTGTTTTTAGAATCAGTTAACTTTGAAATTCTTACATAATAGCCACAATAATCACCGCATATTTGTATTTCCAAAGAAGATAATTAATTCCTGTTTTTAATTTTATTTTTCGAATAACGTTTTGAGAACCCGAACACCTGCAACTAGTTGAAACTCACAAATGCGGAAGCAACTCTTTTCAAGAGTTCCTTTTAGATGATATATTAAAACCAACGTACATCTGTACAGATTGCCGTTTTACATGGCAAGCAAATGAAAAATGATGTACGTCAGTTAATTCTTCATACGATAGCTGAGATGGAAAATTTCGTTGATTCCCCTCGAGCTAATACACATGCGTGACATATGGTATTTTCAGAAGGCTGATGTTTTTATTTTCTTTCAGCGTGAATGTAAATTTTTTATTTCTTTTATTTTTTCATCTCCCTGTTTTTCTTTAGAGAATTCAGCTGTTTCATTTTTTATGTAAATATTTTCAGAAAAAAAGGCAAAAAAATTGTCGTTTATGTAAATGCTATTTATTTTTCCGTTCAACAAATTTAAAATAATCGATCGATACAAAAATTGAATAAAAAAATGTGATTTCTTTATTTGTAGTTATTGTTGTTACAGAATTTGATTTTGTGCCCTTTTCTGTTCTTTCGAAGGATCCTTTGGAAGAATAATTTATTTTCCTGAGAAAATGTTTGAAACAGATGTGTACTTTTCTGAGATGGCATATTAAATAGAAACATCATATCGGAAATTTCTTTTGCATATTTAGGTGGCTTCTTGAGTAAGAATTTCTTTTTTTTTTTTTTGAAATTGAATTTTTGGAAAGCATGAACACTTTGATTTCATAGTTAGCTCTGCATTTATTTCGCTCTTAAATGTAAAAATACTTTATGAATTCCGATATGGATTTATAAATTTTTTGCGCTGCTTAGAATTATTAAAAATCTTGATCTCATTAAATAAGAAAACCGTCTTCTCTCAATGTAAATAAAGTATTCAATTATTTCGTAATTTTTAAAAATAAATAGATTTTATCTGTATCAGGAAAAAATAATATTTTATCATCTGTTGTTTTTTTTTCTATCAAATTTTAAAACTTTAATCGTTGCATCTGCAATACTCTCTTACTACCAATAACTGAACTCTTAATTCACGCATGCGCGTGGAAACGAATTTCGGTTTGATTTTGTAGTTGTAAAAGAAATGTCTTCGAATTCGCTGTAGTAATGTTCGTTGTAGTAATTCGCTTAGTTAAATGTAATATAGATCCTTGTTAATTGTATTCTCTATGTTTTTGTGTAGTTTAGTAAATGTTGCGTTACGTCAAATTAAAGCATTTAAATGAAAAACATAGATTTTAAATATTTAGTGCTTACGTGTTATTGCAACCATACTGGCGATATTATATGAAACGAAGCTCATGGTTGCCAATTCAGTACGTACAACACGTGCGAAACCGGTTTGTCGATTTGGCGAGTATTTTGAACGTTGGCCAAGAATGCAAGTTAGCAATCCCGATTTCACGTGTGTTTTACGTGCTGAACTTTAAAAATGCAACCTGAGATTGACCGAAAGATGAAGAAAACATTCATCACTCAGGCAATAGTAAGCTTTCCAGCAATCCGATATGAGTGTTGTGCCCTTATTGATGTTGCTCTTGATGGATTAAAGCAGTGTATCCTTCGACCTATCCAGAATCACATGAAAGAAACACTTATTCAAAGCACTTTAAGCTCCTCCACCCAGATTACATACACTCTTTTGCCTCTGTTATACTTTTTTTTTTAATACCAAACATGCTTTCGTCAAATTCTACTATCACATCAGAGCCTCCAAGCATTGAACTTTCTCGTACAAACACATTTCCAAACTTACCTCTCTGCAAAAACTCATACTTTTCCGTGACTGTTTTCTTCGAAGCATTAAGTTCGAAAGTAATTAAGTCACGGATTGAATTTTGCACCCACATATTCGTCAACATCATAATCTCAAGGATAGTCAGTTTATTTTAATCGAACCAGCTGATTCTTCCTTACATATCTTTTAATACGATGCGCATTCGCTCTTTTCTTTCAGCATTGCCAAATATATCCATCACTGGAACTCTTTTTAACCACACGTATATCTTTCTTTCAAACCGGACATTCGGCATTTATTGCAATCAATCCTTTTTCCATGCACCACTGTATAACTAACAATTTTCCCTTTCGTTTCAAATCATTAAAAAAAAAAACGCACAAATCATACATTTAAGACATACTCTTCAAGATATGTCGAAGGAACAAACGAAAAACAAGAAAATTGAATAGTTAAATATTGCACAAAGAAATTTTAAAAAATTCTTTACGGACAAAATATAAATGCAAAATGAAAATTAAAAAATAAAAGATAGAATTATTAAGTTGAAAATCGTCTGCTTTTTAAAAAAATCCACACATTTAAAAAAATAAATAAAAATAACCAATAGCAATTAATTAAAAAGAGCACGTGACCTTGTCTCCAAAAGACCACACATCAAAAATCAAGGATTGCCAAATTATGCAGTCTGCAAGAACGAATTCGTTATCTCACCATGAGACACCCAGACAAAAGTCGCCAAAACCAAAAAGAACCCCGTTCTACGCTTTAGCCGAATAAGGTCTGGATCCAAACACTAAAAGGTACGTAGCATGTTATCCCCTTAACGCACACATTTTAATAATTTTTTTTTTTTTTTTTTTTTTTTTTTAATTTTAAAAAACTTTTTTAAACAATTTTTTTAAAAAAAAAAAAAAAAAAAAAAAAAAATTACAAAGCAAATCCAAATTTTGCTTCGCTTGTTATTGTTTTTCTTTTCATATTGTCTTTTAGAAATAAAACATTTTTTATCAGCAACAGCAAAAATATTTTTTTAAGCTTTCTCAATAGAAATAATGATAGTAGTAATATTTGTTTTGAGAAAAATATTCAATTTTTTTTTTATGTGATACATTTAAAACCAAGGTGAAGCACATAGCCCAACATTGCAATTATTATCCATATAACGAATATCTCCTTTTTATTTTTTCTTTGCTATCCCTTTTAGCACATCACACAGCACAAAATCCTGTAGGAGGGTTTTTTTTTTTTGGTGTTTGTGGAACCAAACTGAGAATATGTCTTTCCCTTAGTCGTAAAATTCCCGAAGATTTTGGTCTATCGATTTTTGTTTTGTTTTGTTTATACGTCTATGAGATAGTTTTGTGTAAGTTTTTCTCATAATATGCTTCTGAAATCTGAATATTTTCACCTTCATCTTCAAGAAAAAAAAGGGGGGTTGCAAATTCTGATGTCGATTCTTAAGTATATCGCAAGCTATTGGTGACATTATATGAAACGAAGCACATGATTGCCTATTCAGCCCATACGACACATGCGAAAATGGAGTCGGCGAGTTATATCGAACGTTGACGATTGCTGTGATGATACGTAAGTACTCAAATATTTAATAAAAAATTGTGAAATATAAAAAAGAATTGCCTATATATAAGGTTACGAAATTATTGTGACCGCAATAGGTCGCTTGATTATGTTCGAGAGAGAAAATTACAATAGTTTAAAATCCACTCGAATTATCTTGAGCATTCTCAGATTGGTCTGTTTAGCGCATTCGAATTAACTGGAGTATACACGTTAAGGGGTCATTTGATGATATTTTTCTGGAAAGTAAAATATAATATTCGTATTTAAAATAAGCATATGCAGAAATTTGTAAGAGTTTTTCCCACCGAATTAAAAGAGGGTGAATGGCATTTTGAAAAATTACAAAACATTTTAAAAATAAATGAAACAAGGGCAAAATAATCTAGAGCCAAACCCCGACTAAAAGACAGAACGATTGTTAGATACGTATTAAAAACACTGAACTCATCGCTATGAACCATAAAAGGTACGACTAATGAATAAGTTATGTCTAGGAACATATTGAGAGAGTTTCAAGAGAATACACTAGTGAGCCTACTGTTGCACTCTTTTCTTTCACGCAAGCGAACTCCGATTAAGAGGAAATTATAGTCTTGAAATTCAAAAAAATTGAGTCTTTTTTTCTTCATATTTTTAAAGCTTAAACAGTTAAGAATATGTACTTAAAAGGATTTTTTGTTTAAAGTTATAATTATTTTTGGAGATGTAAGTATTTTAGTGACGTGGCACCTAAAATCGGTTTGGTTAGAACGAATCAAACAATAGATGATGGGGATCCTCCGTATACCTGCGATCGTGTTCTCTCGTAAATTCTCATTCGTATTCTTTATATATATTTCAAAATACAATAACCGAAAGTCACCATTTTATACTTTGAAATTATCTTTTATATTTAGTGTACAGTTAAAGCCAGTTTCTGCCAGCTTAATTCTAACCTACAAGCAACATGGACGCACGTGGTCTGAGGGCAGTGCCAATTTAAAATATTTTGAGTGTTAACTTGAACTTTTGTCAGTAAAATGGACAGAAAAGGAGAACTCAGAAATAGGAGCCTTGGCCACTTTAAAGGAGACTGGAAGTGCTGGTTTGGTAGGAAGAACTTAGGAAAATGTGGTTTTTGAAGTAGAGGAAGGCCCAATCTACGAAGCAGGAATAGCAGATTGAAAAAAATGTAGGTATAAAGTACCAGTGTAATGCTTAGTTTGCACGCAACTTGACCCGAAACTTTACAGACGTTTTTCTCGAAACTACTTTTGTCAAGACTCTTGTGATAATATCTCACACAACTTTTACAGAACCAATTTCCTTTAAATTTGATGTGAGCCTCCTATACATTATTTAACCCATTAAATAAAACCATATATTAAAACTTAAACTTTTACTAATTTTAAAAAATTCTGAAAATTAAAAAGAAAACTGGTAAAAAATGTCTTTATTTCAAACAGCCGCTATTTACGAAAAAAAGTTTTTTTTTCTGGGGTTTTTTTTCTGGGATAAAATTTTTTTTTTCAGAGTACTAAAGTATTTACAACCATGTCAGGCAAGGCGAGCCATTTTTTTAGAGCCTCCACTTCATTAACCTGTAATTTTTTAAAATTTAAATTTTTTTCATTCGATTTTTTTACAAATCAAGCATTAATAAATATTTAGTAAAATAATGCCTATTTTGGGTTTTTTTTTATTGAACCTGATGAAATACCTAAAATTCATACCTGTAGACTAAAATGCTCCCTTAAAGTACAGGCAGGACAAAAATCAACTGTGATGTTCTTAATTTACTTATTTTACTTCTATATTCGTTCGATTAGTGCGTACGTGTATAGAATACCTCAAAATAGCATAGCTGTAGCAAACTTACTATGACCGCAGTAGCCAAGTGGTTATAGTCAGGGCTTCGAAACGAAAATGAGCACAAAACCTCGGTAAGAATCGTTATTTTTTCTTCGGAACAAAAACCAGAACTGATCCGAAAACATTATCGATTTATTTCGGTTGGATATATCTTCAGTTATTTTGTTACTGTAATCAATTTATATATCAATATTTCCTAATTTAAGGTATCCGACTACGTTCGGAACCGTGATTTTAAAAATGCGCATAAATAAATAATTTTCATGATATTTAGTGTCACTCAGATTAAAATACATGTATAAAATTGTCTTAAAGATATTTTGACAAAATTATTTATTTAAATACAATATTTCGGCAAAGAATTAACTTAGAATAATTTTTTTACAAATGTTCTCCTTTTGTGAAAAATGCTTCTATTATAATAATATTTTATCTGTATATAGCTCAGACCTCTCTACAGAGGCTCAACTAGAATTTTTGAAAAATTCACGTTATTTTCAGAGTTACCACCAATTTAAATAATTATTGCCGTTTTTTTCTTAAAATTGCTCCGCTCTGTTGTCATAAAATATGAATAAACCCACTTCTAAGTTATATATTTCAAAAATTCTAGTTGAGCCTCTGTACAGTGGTCTGAACTATAAACAGGCAAAATATTATTATAATAGAAGCATTTTTCACAAAAGGAGAACATTTGGAAAAAAATTATTCTAAGTTAATTTTTTACCAAAATATTGTATTTAAATAGTTTTTTCTTGGCAAAATGTGTCCTTAAAACAATTTTATACATATATTCTAATCTAAGTGACACTAAATATCATGAAAATTATCCATGTATGCGCTTTTATAAAACCACGGTTCCGAACGTAATCGGATACCTTAAGGCCAATCATACAATTGTCATCATTACGTGTTGCTTCTCGATTTTGATATTCACTAGTTTATTACAGTTTCCGTTTCACATGAAACAACCTGTAGAAGGCAGATTTAATTCAGTTTTATGAACGAGAAGTGGACAACAGAAGCAATCTCAGTGTAACCACGTTGAAAGATATATTAATAATTAGAGACACAGTTTTCATGTGATAAACAAGTATATAAACATATTTTTAAATAATTATTTCATGGCCGAGCGCTCGATGTGAGTGGCAAGCGTCAAGTGATGAGAGTACACATAATTAACATAATCATGAAAATAGTTTTCAAATGCGATTATGATAATGAATAACAATGCCATTGCTCGCCGTTCTTTGCTCACCCCCTCGAATCGTTCATGCTGGTTAATTGTATCAAGTCACATAGTGTACTAATTAACAAAAGAATAAAATCTTATAAATTTGGATAGAATTACATTTTTTAGCTTATGCAAATATGAATGTACATAACTTAAAATTATTCGATCGAAACCGAAACAAAAACCGTTATTTTTGAAGGAAGGAAATCCGAAACTGAACCGATATATATATATATACAGTTGGGCATTCTATATAACGAAGTAGCTAAATCTCCGAAAAAAGTTCGTTATTTGGAAAATTCGTTATATAGAGGTTCAACTTTTAATATAATTTATAAACAACATAAAACAAAGTTTAATTTCATAAACACTATATATATAAAAAAAGTAATTTTTCACACCTCTTTTTAAATTAATATATGTTTATTTATTATATGTTACCCATCAAATAAGAAAAATAGAAAGAAAAACTGCAAGGAAAACAAGAAAAAAGAATATCGATGAAATCATTGTATTTTCAATTTTAAGAAAATAATTTTATACTAAAATTAATGAATTTTAAGGAAATTTTATGATATAAGGTATACAAGTGTGTATGTATAAAATACTAAGCATACATTATTTTATAATTAGAACACGGGGACAGGGTGCGACATAGCCATCCTGTGATGACTATGTCGTTCCGGATCCGCGTAAGCTAGAGGTGTGGGATTATCAAAATGATGAGACATGTTGGTTCTTAATACAACTTTTATTAAGAATAACTTATATTACTTAATTCTAATTGACAACTTTATATTAAAGTGAGAGTTAACACCCAATTAAACCTTATATTCAAGTCAGATCACGCAACTAGAACATTTATCCTAATTATAATAAATTAACAGATTCGTCTAACTTCCTATATAATATATTACCTTTTGCAGATCTCCTTCCTTCAACGCTTTAGTAATATCTATACTGTAATTAAATATGCGAGCTTTCCAACTTCTTTATAATTTATTTCTATTTCTTCCAAAGCTATCGTACTGCTAACTCTTGATCTGAAAGATTCCACACTAAGCTATCTCTAAACTTGCCGCGCTTATCATCAAAGCTTCTATCCTTTTAAAGTATATCTCATTTACATATTATCTTCGTTTATCTTCTTGGTATTGGGTTGGAAAGGTTTTGCCATTAATCGTGGCCGTCAAAGAACATAGGAGTTATGTTAGCAGAAGGACGCGAGAGACGTCACAAGGGGACAACTCCACTGAGGGTGAATTGATTGATTGATTGATTATTAACGTCGCACTGTTTAGCTACACGTGGGCTTTTGGCGACGGACCACGTAATTTTGAACCATGGTCAAGTGACGTGGAAGACACCTGAGCTGGCACCCCCTCTCCTAACTACCACACCACACCAACGGGAGGACGTTTCAGCTCTCGACAGATTTAACGTGCATCTCTGCCCTACACGGCGGGTCTTTATTGGTACTGGGCTCGAACTCGTGACAAGGCAAGCCGCGGTCCCCATTGAGGGTGAAAGAGGATATCGAATATGTTTCTAGTGATGGTTGTTAAAGATTACACTTCTTAAATGAAACGTCCAGAACTCTATTGCCCTCGGCGAATTAGGATATATTAAAACCAGTTCAAGATTAATGACCACCATAAAATGTGTTAAAGTGAGAATAACTTGAAATTTTTTCGCAAATACTTTAAAAAAAAGGAACAAAAATTCAAACACAAAGAAAAAGTTCGTTATATAGAAAGTACACTTC
Source organism: Trichonephila inaurata madagascariensis (assembly GCA_019973955.1). Classification (NCBI taxonomy): domain Eukaryota; kingdom Metazoa; phylum Arthropoda; class Arachnida; order Araneae; family Nephilidae; genus Trichonephila; species Trichonephila inaurata. The sequence continues at coordinate 97,658 of BMAV01004072.1, forward strand.
ACTATAGAGAGGTTATTTTACGAAGAAAAAATCGTGACATAGACAAATTCGCAATATAGAGGTTCGACTGAATATATATTTAGTTGAACTGGAACGAGAAAAATTACGGTTCGAAGCCCGTGTTATAGACTCGAACTCGAGGTTGGAATCCTAGTGCAACCTAAGACCAGCATAGAAGAGGGGAGGCTGGAGCACTTAAGTGCTCAGGATCCTTAACAAATATCCCCCCGTGCACTCGAAAAAAACAACCTTCTTTTCAATTCAATGTAACTTACAAAAAACAAAACAATATATATAATTTGGACTTTTTTACCACATGATATTCATATATATTTACAATTTTTCTCAATTTTTCAGAGAATTTGAGAAAAAATTTAAAAAGTTATAAAGAAATAAAAAATAGACAATTTTTCAAAAATATGAAAATCAGTATTTTACACAGCGCATGATGCTGAAATACAAAATTGATCAACATTTACAAAATTAATTTTACTTGGTATAAAAATGTTCACTTTAGAAGTTATAATAGCTTTTAAGAAATTTCGAGGGAAAAAAATATTTTTTTAAATACAATTATTAGGAAAATTTTAAAATTTTGAGAAAAAAATAAATTAAAGTTTAAATAAAAAAGTTATATTATTTTTTTTTAAAAAATTGATGTATAAGTTATGAAGAGCATTATTTTGAACACACGTGTAAAAAATTTCAAATTGATATGATAAATTGTTTTTGAGAAATCCTGCACAGAAGCTAAATTATTTTGTTTTGTAAATGGTGAAGTTAAAAATAAGAAATATATAGGGTTTTCATTTAAGTTTCACTACTTATTTCTTAATAACTTCGGAAGTGCTCACAGTATCAACACAATTTTGGTAACAAAATACTTAGAAATACTGAGGCTTTAACATAGAATTTTTTCAAAAAATGGAAACATTTACAATTTTAAAGACCTGTGAGATCTTAAAATCTTTCGAGACTCAAAATCTTCCCGTTGGTGAGGTGTGGAAGTTTGGAGAGAGAAGTGCCAGATCAGATGTCCTTCCTTGTCATTTGAAAGTTCAGAATTAGGAAGTTCGTCACCAATAGTCCCCGTATTGCTTTCTAGTGCAACGTAATAAGCTCTTGTCAATAATAAAATAATAATTTGAAGTCCTACAAAATTTTATGTTATGTTTTTCCAAGTCTTACCTGACTTAAGCTTGATTTCAATTTAGTGTAATATATATATTTACTAATCTCTCCTCTCGCTCTGCATTAGCTTCAAAAAATACTAATTCATGTATACTTAGCGAAAAATAATATTTCTTTCCTTTTTCATAAATAGAACTAATTAGTTATGACAAGACAGTTAATTAGAACTAATTAGTTATGACGTAGAAGTTAAGTTGTAATACGAGTAGAATATGTGATGAAATGTAAACATAAATAAAAATTTACGTAATGAAACACAATATAAGAAGGGTACGAAGGCTTATAAAATTATAACAAAGTTTGTTTGCTGAATCGAATAATGTAAATATATTCAGCTTCTAATAAATTGTTTCAAGTAATCCATCATACTCAATTTCATTACACAAAGGCCCAAGATGATACATTTGTTTGCATTGTATGCATGTATTATAATAATATTAATCAAAATACAATAATGAAGAAATTATAATTGTTTATATTGTCCCCTCCATGTACTCCTAACTATTATTCTCACATTGCCATCACTTACATTTTTTTCTAAAAATAAAGATTGTTTCTAAACATACTAAGCAATTCTACTTTTTTGAATTTTATTTTACTTTGTGGTAAAATGAAAGTTATCTAATAAAGTGTAATATCTATTGAGAAATAAAAAAAATGAAATCTCACAACAAAAGATTAAAAATAAATTTCAATTAATCAAAATCAAACTCTTTAAGAAGGCCTATTAGACCTTCTTCAGACAAACTTTAAAGAGAGAGCATTTATAGTAGCCAAGAAAACACTTTTTAAAGAGATATCAAAAGAATTTAGCGTTAAAGATTTAAATAATAGTTGTAACTTATTTTTCAGATGATTTTCTTTGACTACAAATAAGGAAAGAAAAATTCCTTCGAAACTTCTCAATTAACATTGAGAATTAAAAAAAAATCCATAAATAAAATAACACTTTTAACATTAAGAATTAAAATCAAACTCATTCAAAAGACATGTAACATTAAAAATAAACTACCTAAGCATATGCATATTTGACAACAACAAAATTGTTTTCTCTCTAAATATATAGATTTTATAATTAGAATCTAACATATATGGGCATATTCTAAATTGATCCACACACACGATAGATCTTTTCAAAATAATTTTATCTTATACTTTTTAAGTACATTACTAGTTATCCAAAGTAACCGGTGTTTCAGAACTCGCGCACATCAACCTTTGTGATTGAGGTTTAAAGACACAGATGTGAATTATGTTAACAGACAAAATAAAGGACAAACAAGGGCTGAACGATTATCTTTATTGTCAGGTGTCAGACAAGAGGGGGCTTCGGTAGCCCAGTGGTCAAGGTATCGAATCATGGCAGGCATGTCATGAGTTCGAGCCCTGTACCACTAAAGACCTGCCGTGTAGAGCAGCGATGCACGTTAAATATGTCGAGAGCTGAAACATCCTCCCGTTGGTGTGGTAGTTAGGAGAGGAGGGAGCCATCTCTGGTGTCCTCCACGTCACTTGACCATGGTTCAAAATTACGTGGTCCGTCGCCAAAAGCCCTCGTATAGCTGAACAGTGCGACGTTAATATTCAGTCAGACAAGAGAAAAGACCACTAACTTTGCTTTTGAAAACTTTCAATAAAAAACAATTCTTATATTTGAAAAGAACACCCTGTCCTTCTTTCATATACCAATAGACTTGTTAATAAATCTACAGAAGTGAATGATATGTGTTTGCGCGTTTGGTGCACATGTGCAACCTCGAAAATTCTTCCTTCATTGGGCTGAGCTTTAGAAGACTAGCATTGTAAATTATATATATATGTACTTTTCATATTACATATTGCTTATATTTTTATTAATATTGATATTCTTAGAGCTTTATTCTTAATATATTTTCAGCTTCGAAACCATTAAAATTCAGGAGGGTTTTTTTTACTGCAAGTGTTATAGTTCAATTTAAATTAAATAAATCCCTAGAAGTTATTTTTTCATTATTTATATAGCATTACTTTATGGCTTTCATTTTTTTTTTTTTTTTGCAGTACATAATTTTAAGTCACATTTCATTTCTTTTTCACCCTGGGAAAAAGGAGCCTTATACCTTTATACCTTTTTTCAAAAATGGTATAAAGATATTTTCCCTGCCTTTTCAAATGTCTAGATATCTTATACATTGAAGAATAACAAATGTCTAAGATCTATATTGTGTTACCATTTAGCATAAATAACATGAATTTAAAAATAATTAACATGAATTTTTTCAGACTTTTATATTCAAAATACGATGAAAAGCGCCATATATCTTATACTTTATAAATGGTTTTGTAGATTTTTACAAAAGACAAGGAAACATTTTTGGCCTACATCTTTCTGGTGTTGGTGGCCCGTTATTCCCACCCTCTATCTAGCTCAGTTTTTTTTTTTTTTTTTTTTTTTTTTATCCTTGTTTTAGAAAGACGTTGTTACGTCGATGTCCAGCGATCATGATAAAAGTAAAAATCGAGCTGCGCATAAATTTGAAATTCCACCTGAAATTTAAAAAAATTGAACTGAATGTTTTAAATTGCTAAAGGAGTGTTTGGAGATAACTGCATGTCACATAGTCAAAGTTTTTGAACGTCGCAAATGATTTTCGGAAAAACGGGAAGATGATTCTGAAGATGATGAACGTTCTTGTCGATCTGTGACATTAAGACCAGGCGATGCTCATAGTTTTAGTTTGATATTAATGGCATCATGATGAATGAATGAGTACATAGAGGCCAAACGGTAAAACAGCAATGCTACATTGAGATCCTGAGAAAGAGTGAGGTAGAAAAGGCATGATCTTGTGCAACAACAAAACGTGGATTTTGCACCAAGACAAAGACTCCGTACACATTATCTGTACAGTTCTTGGTAGACAAATTCATTACTGTGCTCGAGCATCCACCGTACTCACCAGATCTCCCCCCATACGACTACCTGTTCCTTAAGTAAAAAAATCGATTGATTGGCCCACATTTTCAGTTTATAAGAGAGGTGTAGACAAAAACGAGGCTCACTTACTAAAGATAATGATACCTAATGAGCCTCAGTACTGCTTTGAGTAGTGGGAATCTTGTATGTACCCATGTATTAATCGGAAAGGAGAGTATGTTGAAGGAACCGTTTGGAACCATGAATTTGCAGAAGCGTATAAATAGATAATATTTATAATACTTAGTGTCACTTAGATTAGAAAATGTATATAAAATTGTTTTAAGAATAGTATTACAATAAAAAAAAATTTAAGTACAATATTTTTATCAAAAAGGAACATAGAATGACCCATTTTCAAAATATTCTCCTTTTGTGAAAATGCTTCTATTCTAATAATATTTCACCTGTATATAGCTCAAACCTCTTGTACAGAGACTCAACTAGAATTTTTGAAATATATAACTTAGAAGTGGGTTTATCCATGTTTTACGACAACAGAGGGGAGAAATTTTAAGAAAAAAATGCCGATAATTATATTTCAATGGGTTGTAACTCTGAAAATAATGTGAATTTTTCAGAAATCGTAGTTGAGCCTCTGCACAGAGGTCTGAGCTATATATAGGCAAAATTATATTACATAATAGAAGCATTCTTCACAAAAGGAGAACATTTTGAAAAAAAATTTTTCTAAGTTAATTTTTTTCCGAAATATTGCATTTAAATAAAAATTTTTGTCAAAATGTCCTTAAAACATTTTTATACATGTATTCTAGTCTAAGTGACACTAAATATTATGAAAATTATCCAATTATGCGCTTTTTTAAAATCACGATTCCGAACGTAGTCGGATATATCTTAATTAGATTGGTTAAAACCAGACTGAAAAAATTACATGTTCAAGAAAAGCATGCAGATATTCGTGTTTATAAAACATTACAAATAAATAAGAATAATATTTTAAAAGTAATAAAAAAAAGTGAGGAAAATTTTAATTTGAAAATTAAAAAATGATTTTTCAATATAAGTTATATGAAATTTAATATTTTTCTTAAAACTATATATAAACTAAAATAGTAGACAGGTAAATTTAAATCTAAAATATTAGACATACAAAAAGTAATATTATTATTTATTGTAGAATTGTTACATCTTTTATAACCATCAAAAAATTCCGCAATCTGTAAACTAAACATCAAAATACTTCAAAACAATCTACATCAAGCACATAATAAATTTTTTTTTAACTAATTATTAAGCATTGAAAAAAAAATTCTTCAAATTAAGTTATAAAAAAAAAGCAATATTGTAAAGACATAGGAAAATCTTAATACTCAACAACTTCGCAATTCATTCACGAAAGTTTTCCAAAAATCAGTCTTGAACTATTTATGTTGCCTCGCCATATTTCTGTGCTAGAAATCTGATTATATTATTTTCCCCAGAAAAAAAAAAGAAATAGCCTACAAGACTATGGAGCTCCTTTTATATCTATCTGTCTTACATACTCCTCTGGAGTTCCATATGAATATTGGACAGAGGAAGCTTGCCTTCAATCGGGATATAATTCATCTTTTTGCCCACATTCCACCATCCACAGAATTTTCCGGATCGTCGATTCCGTCAGAAATGAATGCAACTGGAAAAATAAGAAAAAGGAGACGGATAAGAGATTTAGTATTTTTGAGAAAATTCCTGCGGATAATATCTTGACATAAATTCTATATATAGACACCGAATTTTAAGATATATCTTTGTTCATCCTCATCAGATGGCAGAAACAAATCAGATATTATTTGAAATGAATACCGAATAATTGGGCTTATAAATTATATATTTATTTTGTACATGTGGGGTACTTAGTATTAATATATAGGAGATTCCATATATGTAGTATAGTGTTTCTCAAATTTTCAATATTTGCAACCCAATTTTCAATCAAAAATATAATTGGGCCCCCCCCCCCATACAATAGCAAAGTATTGAAAGCAATAATAATGCACGACGCTAAAGCTATAATGCGGCCTTAATTATAACCCAAACAGATCATCAAGATAAGAATTAAACTTTGTTTATGTTACTTTTAAATAACATAGTAAGTATTATATGTTTTTTTTTTTTTCCTTTTAAGTTTTTAAACTAGAACAGATTGCAAAATAAGTTTTAACTTAATTAAATATTTATTTTTCCAACCATCTATTTTCAACAACTCACCTTTATGAAACCTTTATTTTCTACCCTGGGTACTTTGAAGAAAAAATAAGGATCAGTGTGAGCTAAATATAGAAAAAAAAGATTTTAGAGTATTAATATCTAATATTAAACTTTCCTCTTTGAAAAACTGATCTGCAAGACTGGCCCATATGGGAGTCACTAGTTAAAATTTCACTTGTTTTTAGTGAAGTTATGATAAATTAATTATTATTACATTGTGCTGTGCTGATACATTTATAAGTACCGTAAAATCCGGCGCATAACGCGCACCTATACTTCCAAGCAGCATTTTTTGATTTTTAGGTATATTCGCCGTATAACGCGCAACCACTTTTTAAAAGGAATTCTGAAATGCACGTTTGCAATGCTCTTATGTTTTGAAGTCATTTATTCAAGGTATTATAACAGAAAAATAGTATACTTCTAGAATTAATACTTTTCAAGTTCATTAGGAATGTCATTTCTTTTAAAGAAACATATTTTGATATGTGCAATTGTCAAGCTTTTTTTTATGCTTATCTCTTTTTCTCATTTTTAGAGCTCCCATTTTCATACCCCACGTATAACGCGCACCCTTGAAATTCAGTCTCATTTTTTGTGTTAAAAGCGCCCGTTATACGCCGGATTTTACGGTATATTATATCAGTGTAAATGTGTTTTTTGTTTTTTATAATGTCAGAATTTATTCTCTCCCTGTTTTGCCTCCTTTCAGTAAATTAATATTTGTTTAAATAATCCTTTATTTTCGACTTTTGGATTTGTTCGCGCCCCCCATGTAAGATTGTGATGCCGTGTACCACAGTTTGAGAAACGCTGATGTAATTTATAATTAAAACTGTAATAGCTAACTTAAATAGGCGTTTTGTTGTAGGTATTAATTTAATGAAAAAATATAATTTCTCGATATTATATTCCTAAAATACTTTTTTGTAAGAGTTCAGATTTTTAAAGTGATCACTTTAAAAGTTGTATAATGAAATGTTCATACGTAACTCGAAAGCCATAAGTAAATTTTAGAATATTTTATTGTTTGTTTTGTAAATTTTAAGATTTAATTTTCATTAACGTCTCACTATTAATATCAAACAAAAATTGGGATGCAATTCAGCAAAGCTTAATATCTTTCAATTTGTTTAAATTTTCTCAATGTCACTTAATATCCCTTAATAATTACATCTCTTTCAATTAAAGGAATGAATCCATTAATGTATTCAGCGCGTTTTTTTATAATTCAAACGAAATTGGGTGAAGTTGAATATCGCCAAATTTGATGAGTTGAAGTTTTGTCAATATAATTCAAAAGCTTTCAAAGATTTCTTTCTTTTTCAATTAAGAGAAATAATTCAGTGATATTTATTTTTTATAATTCAGATGCAACTGCGTGAAGTTGAATATGGTCAAATTTGATGATTTTGCAACTTTTGGGGGCTTTAAATTAAAAGGAAGAAGTCAGTGATATGTTTAATGTAGATGAGATCAATGATCAATGTGTGTGTGTGTGTGTGTGTGTGTGTGAGAATTCTTTATTTGATTTCAGAATGGTTTCAGTATTTTACTCTAATCCAAATATTTAGAAATAAAATGCATTAAGATTAAAACGTTATTTAATATTATATTAATAATTATTTAAGTTTTTAATCAATATTATTCTAATTTTATATTATGGTGATTCCGTAAGTTTTAATTTAAATTTGAATTAAAGCTATATCCCTATGCAAATAAATCATTAATTATAAATAAACTCATACCCAAAATTAAGGTCACAAATAAGGTAGAACATCGTTTATCCGACTGTTTATTATCCGGAGCGTCAAATATCTGGACGATTTTTTCTTCTTTTTTTGTCCAGTGTGTGTACTGTATATGAATGCGTTTTTGAAAAGTGCAATGCTCAACAGTGGTTTCGCGTGAGGCCAAAAGTGAAGGAAAAAACCAAGGACAGAGATATTTGGGGAAATTCAGTTGTGTGTGTGATTTGGTAATCAAATAGTCAATGACGACTACAGGAAGGAGATTACCAACTTTGTTCAATCGATTCTAGGATTTCAAGAATGCGATGAAGAAGATGTAGAAACCTGGATGGCATGCGATGCAGAAGACTGTGGATTTCTGATTCTAAATGATAACGAGATCCTTTGTAGATCCCTTCCCAAGACCCCCAGGAATTTAAAGCCACATTTGTGGAAAAGTCGGCTTTGTTGCCACAAATACTTATTAACACCCTTCTAAACAGTATGGCAGCTCATTGTAACGTTCGTATAGCAGTTTGCAGTCATCCCTTTCCACATTAGACAGAATTTTCCCCGAAATAAATGCTTCGTCTTTGATTTATGATTTCACTCTTACTCTATGATTTCTATCTTAATTCACAATTAAATTTTTTTCTATATTGTTACATTGCTATGTTCTGTCTGGCATTATAATATGTGTGATAAATTTCGTGGCATCAAAGTAAATAGTTCATCAGTTTTCACAGAATTTATGTTTGTTATCTTAATTTTGGACATGAGTGTAAGATAAACACAGTCGAATCTCCATATTGCGAATTTCTCTATATAGTGAAAATTTTCCTGGAACAAAGAACATTTCATGATTTTCTTCGTAAAATAACTTCCCAATAGCGAAGTCCAGTTTCCATATAACGAACTTTTTCTCTTGTGACCCAATATTTTTTTATACCTGTTTTTAAAATATTTCTGGGCATTTCAAGTTATTTTCTCCTTTTACTCATTTTATGGTGGTCATAAATCTTGAACTGGTTTTATTTTTGTCTAACTCGCTGAGAGTAATAGAATTATCGTTCCATCCAAGATGTACAGCCTCTTCCTCCAGCCCCCCATTGTCCAATTCACTGGAAACATCTTAGATATGTCCTTTCACCCTCAATGGAGTTGTCTCGTGTCCTCGAACTAGTCTCCGTACATTTGTAGTGTTGATCAGTCGTACTGGTAACTTCGTTTCTTGTGGCTGGAAAATGTCAAAACGTAAGTTCTTGAGCGTCAAGGGAAAAAAATTTAATTCTTCAGGAAGTGGATAAAGGCGCCAAGAAATTTTCCTTGCGGTTTTTTTTTTTTTTTTTGATAGGTAAGGTATATGAAACAAATATATATTAATTTAGAAAAAAGTTGTGAATAATTTCTTTTTTTAGTATATAGTATTTATGAGTTTCAAATTTGTTTTATGTTATTTTTAAAGAAAATTGAAAGATGAATCTCTATGTAACGAATTTTCCATGTAACGAACTGGTTTTCGAGATTTAGTGACTTCGTTATATAGAGGTCCAAATGTATATTATTTCTATTTAGTTTTATTGAACAGAATCGATTAACTTACATAGACCTTACATAGTTTTGCAATATTATAAACCATCGTAAATTCAAACTTCCCAAAACTGAGGATAAAACATTTTTATTAAATAATCTATACAGCACGCTTCCACCAAATATTTATTTATTCTGCCTTCTTTATTGCTAGTTCAATGCCAACACATTTATTTTTTCCTCATAGAATACATCTCTGCATTCGTTGAAAAAGCCCGAAAATACCGTTTATTATTAAGAGTAATAAATTTACTTAACCAGACGATATCATGATGGTATCTCTAATAAATGAATTTATCGCAAAAAAAGAAAGTATTTTATGTAATTCAAGAGTTCCACACATTTATAAGCAAACATAGTAATGGATTGTTCCTATCAAAACCAATAACACTTATTCCCTGAATTAGATAAGTATGTGGCATTTGCTACCGAAAAAAGATGAGTTTTGAAGCAAATTTTTTTTAGAATCCATCGTTAATTCAAAAATTTTCCGTGTTATGTCAATTTACTTGTTTATCTATTTTTATATTTATTTACTTTTTTTGATTATGTGTGTGGATATAGTTTCAATTACAGCTTATAATTATTACATTGGAAAATTAAAACATATACCTGGTGTTTCTAAATGAATATCGGAGTTATAAAGCTGTATAGTATTTATTAAATAGAAATTAAAAATACAATTCATACGTCGAAGGAAAGAGTAACTGAAACAGTTTTACCTATATATATATATATATATATACAAGCTTACAAATGTTCAATGCAAATTCCATTCGTCATCAAGTCAATAGGCGAGTTCATCCCAAACTTTGTTCAGTGTATCTGAGGTAATTCATGCAACAGCGGCTTCAATCCTGTGTCTTAAGTCTGGAAGTTCAGCTGGAAGCGGAGGCACATACATACAATCCTTAATGAGCGTTCCTAAATAAAAATCACATGACGTCAGATCCGGTGAACGTGAAAGCTATGCGAAAAAATGCTTTATCGTGAGGGCCTTTGCGGATAATCCATTGGTAGAGTACAGAGATGTTCAACTAATCACCTACTGAGAGATGCCAGTAAGGCGACGCAGCATCTTTCTGCCAAATGGAGAAATCTGATTCACTTTCTTTCAATTGAGGGAATAGCCATAATTGTAAATCATCAAGATAGGCAGAACCAGTTATATTTGTTCTCCGAAAGCGAAGGGTCCATACACTTTCCACCGAAAAATGGCACAAAAAACATTCACTTTAGGTGAGTCTTGTTGCGATTCTAGCTCCTCGTGAGGATTTTCTAAGCTCCAGATGCGCGCATTACGAGTGTCCACATGCCCACTGAGGTATCCACCGAAAAGCTCGTTGCACAGTAATAGACTTATGCAAACTTTGAAACACAAAACACTTTCTGTTCACTCGTCGCCATTATTCTACTAGCACACTGATCGGCGGGGAAGGGGGGAATTAACATACGTTTCTCGTGCATGCGCGCACATGCCAGAAAACAAAACTGTTTCAGTTGGTCTTTCATTCGATGTATGAGTTATACTAATATAAGTTAAACGTAATAAATATTACAGAACGTTAAAAATCCGATGTTTATTTATAAACACCTTCTATTATTTGCATGATGAACATTTAGGCAAGTCATAGTAAGAACTAAAGTGAGTTTGCTGCATGTATATCTCGTCCCTCTAAAATTATTATCAGGCTGTAAACAACTGTAATAATACTTCCCAGTAAAAGGTAGTTATATAATCAATAGCATTTTAACATTAGAACGGCCGGGAGATTTTGATTACCCTTAAACCTCCACCTGACTTCCCGACACCAAGATATAAAATGTATAAAGTAATTGTTTTAACTAAATAATTTTAAAACTACTGTTCAGTAGGGTTTAGTTTTAAGGCCTTTTTATATTATTTCATGTAATTATGATATATTATGACCCGTTATATCATAAAAAACTGACGTTAACATCCCTGGCGTAGCTAGCTCTCAGGGGACCCTGTATCAAAATTTCTTCGGGGCAATTTTTTTGTATATGCGAACCCTGTTAGTGGGACTGAAGTTACACATTTAGGGGCCCCTGTTGCTTGAGGGCCCCGTATCATTGATACATGCATATACGGCGGTAGCTATACCCCCGGGTTGAGATTATGTTTCGTGAAGTTTGTTCGAACACTGGTTTATCGCAAAGCATTTCCGATGGAGGATCTAGTGTTAAAGTGAAACCTTTGTTTTTTAATATGACAATTTCAATTCGTAATAAAGTAAGAATTTTCAAACATGTTTTAAAATTTTTCTTTAATATTGTGTGACATTTTTTATGAAGGCTAATAAAAAATTATGCTGAATTTTAAGATTGAAATTTTCTGCCTCTGTGAAGAATATAAATATAAATTCTTGTTGTAATTATATTTACATCGCTAAATTTTTGTAATTCTTCGCCATCCAAATAATGCATAGGAAATGTTATTTAGGATAAAAATATGGAATATTTTTGATAGAAAAAAGTGAATTTTTTTTAGCTAGGAGAATTAATTAATCATAAACTAATAAAAGCATATTTATTATTGTTTTTGAATTTTTTGCAAAACTAATTTTTGGCTAATTTAAAACAGCTATTTTCCAAAAACACATGCACACGATATAATTAATAAATAAAGACTTCATTCATATTAATTAAAATCGTATGCTTAATCTAAAATCTACATCTAAATATTTGAGTTTTCTTATAAGACATTATAACATTTTATACATTAAGACATTATAACATATTAACTAGTACACCTCAACTACTTGAATAACATTTGGTGTACAAAAATCTGCGATGGAGCTTTTATTTTGATCAACCGGAAGCTATTAAACTCGTAGGGATTTACATTCGCCCTTCTGAAAGGTGGGTCTTTAGTAGTATTAAGCTCGAACTCAGGACATGCTACCCACGAGTGCACTAGGCTATCACGACCTCTAAAAAAGGTGAAGTCTAAGTTTTTGGGAGATAAGCTATGATTATTTCCCGTTAGGTGGGTAAACAAAAAATTAATTATCACGCGATGTCTTGAAGGGCCCATGACCATTATGAATTACAATCCCTCGAGAGAAAATTTAAGTGAATTTTTACATACACACATGCAGATATATATATATACAGATTTCGAACAAACAAATAGGAAAACCCATTTAAAAAGGAGTCATTCTTCGACCGTCCAATAAACGACTACCACACGTCGCAACATTGTGCCACTTAGTGGTGGTGAAAGGGAAGGTATCAGTCAATCATTTGGCAGTGAGACAGTTCCATGAGAAAATTATGTCCCTTGCAAAGCGGGTTTATGTCCGATTTCTCTGACGTGAAAAGAGGCTCTCTTTCTGGAGCGTCCATATCCAGAACAGCCAACCTTGCAGGTGTTTCAAGGACCACTGGGTCAAGGGTTATGACAGCCTACCCAAATCTGGGTTAAGTGTCTTCAGCGAAACACAAAAGCGATTGAATGTCGAAGTTGAAGAACCGTGATAGGTGGATGTAGAAGAGAATAATCACACGAAAACGTAAGAATGCACTGCCACAGATAACGTCTAAGATGAATACCCATCTTGAGATCCCCGCATCAACTTTTGAACAAGAATTACATGTTGCAAACCTCTAGTTTTGGCGTGGAAAGCTATGAAGAGACTACAGTGGTGCCAAGACCACCTTAACAGGACGCAAATGAAAGGGGAACAAGTCATCTGGTATAATAAATCTCCATTTAAATTATTCCAGACCACCGAACGTGTGTTCGTCTGGCGAACACCGACTGAAGCGTTTCATGTTGACTGCCTGGTTCCAACCGTGAAAGATGGAGAGGGCTTTGTGATGATGCAGGGCGAATTTCTTCCCGTGAATTGGGGGCTCTCGTTGTCTTGAGAAAGAGGGTCACAGAGGTGATCATTAACGAAAAATTCTCGCATATAGTCATCACCTTATGCTTCAGATCCTTTTTCTCGCAGAATGTCCTGTGTTTCAAGATGACACCACCTCCCTGAGCATGATGAGGAAATGGAGCATCTAACGTGGTGTTACAAATATCCTGATTTGAATAACATTCAATGTTTGTGGGGTGTTTTAGTGAACAAATTAGATACTCTGTTTCCTCTTCCACGCACACTGTCTAATCTCGAGACGTCCCTGCACGAGGATTGGGTGCAATTTCCAATGAACTTAGTTGAAGACTTTTATTTGTTAATCGTACGCCAAATGCAAGCTGTCATTCAGGCCAAAGATGGTTCAAACCCTTACTAATAAAAAAATCATTTTTTTTTCATTGGTGTTCCTGTTTTTTTGACCTTCTCCTGTATAAGTGTGTGTGCTTACGCGAGCACAAATATGTGCATATTTAACTATTTTTATGAACGAAAAACATTATCATAGATATGTTGACTGTCGGGTCACAACAGTGAAAAATGCTGTTAAATGGAAAGGTCTAGAGATTACTGGATATAATTAATTACCCTAGGATTTAAAAAAAATGAGGCGAATGAAAGACAAAGATTTCAGAGCTGTTACGGATGATAGCTTCGTGGTCACGATATTCATTCTTCCGAAACTAATGTGTTCTCTATCCTCTTTTACTTTTTCAAATCCAAATTTTTTTTCTGATATTCTCAACTTTATTCTTTTTTTCTCTCAATGTCTGTTCTATCTGAATTTTTTCTCTTTTAATATGGCGTATTCTTCCTTTTGGAGAATTACCGTTTAATCATCGGAATAAAATTAAATATCTGTGAGACATAAAAAGTTTCAATGAGAAATGATAGTTTTTGTGGAAAGAGATTAAATAAATGATTGAAGTAAGAAATTCCCTTTCATAAAACAATTTTCCTCCTATCTAAAATTCAAATTTAAAATTTTCTTAATTTGTATAATATCTCATAATTTGAGAGAACTTATATAATAATGATGAATTTCACATGCCTTCAACAAACTTGTTTCCTTATTTACTTAATTATATTATTTATCCCGAAATTTGACCGCTAAATTTCAAGTAATCAATGTAACTGTGTACCTGGTTTCTGCATGATTGGGCAGTATAATCCTTATTTTAAATAATAAACATATTTGCTACACGTTAAAAAAATATATATAAAACATAATACTTAATATTGCAATGAGGTAGTTATGTGAAAAATACTAAAATGTCTGGGATATAAGTAAGGAAGTAAAGAAAACATTACGAGAAATGCATACATAGACATAAATTGGAAATTATACTTGTAATAAATGCAGGACAGAAATAACACGCAATGATAATAATATCACATCTTGAATCTTAAACTAAGAAAAAAAATTAAAAAAAAAAAAAAAACGAAAAATTGCTTCAGGACATCAATTTGGTTATGATGAAAAGAATTGAGAGTAAAATAATGTTTTAAAATGCTGTAGGATGTGTTTAATATGATGTATCCCCTCAAACGGATGATTCAACGAGCACACGTTTCCGTGGAGGGTATAAAATTATCGATAGTATTTTTTGAAGAATCTTATGTAGCTACAATAACCTAGTGGTAAAGGTCAAGGACTCGTCAGAAGCGTGTCGTGAGTTCAAGTGTAATGCCACGAACGACCCATCTTGTAAAGAGGACCGGTGCACATTAAAACTTGTCAAGGCTCAAAATCCTCACTTTGGTCTGAAACCCGTATCTTCCACAAATTCTATGCCAATTACCTCGTCTTCAGTATCTAATGTCTCCACATCATCTTCATCGACTCAAGCTCATTTACTTCCTTCCGCATCTTCAATAAAACTAACCACACAAATTGAATCTCGGTTACCTGAACCCATTTATGCTATTGCTGCTGCCCTTGACAATATCCTAAATACCTCTGAATCATCTTTATCAACTGAAATACGCCCAGTTAATACAACTTCTAATAAATGTGCCGCACTGTAAACTGAAGTTCAACCATCAGTTCCCTTATCAGAGTCTGCAATTACTACATCCAATAGCGAACCTTCTAATACATCTAAAATCCGACAGAATGTAACCACCACTACATCCAATACCATACCTGCTACATTCCAAGATGCAAAACAAACTTCAAAACCCCGTAAGCAAAAGCGCGTCCTCCTAAAGACACAACCAACACTATAAAACCAAAAATAGAAAATAAGATGGCTCCTCATAAGCCTAGGAAATCAGCACCTGTCGAATACAGAACGGATGAGGAAGATATGATAGTATATGACGTGGAAGATGAGTTTGAGTTGAATCCAGATTACGAAAAAAAAAAAGATAAAATCTATTAAAAGGGAGAGTTAGTTTCACCTACTAACCCGCGATCACTCGCGCGGGGTGTTCTGTACACCCCAGCAACAAGAAAATCCTCCCAGATTTCTAAAAAGAATGTGCAGAACCACGATTTTTTCTGTAGCTGCACATTTTAGGTCATTGAACCTTCAGGCGTGATGCAATCCCTTTTTAAGGAACGATTGGAATGTAATGACCTTGAAAAGTTTATCTGGAGGGCTGAGAACTCCCACGAGAAGTTGAGCATTTGTATACAGTCTGCTCTGAAAGTTTGGAAAATGATTAAAATATTATTTTTCTACTCTCTACTATCATTATCTCATTAATTATAAATTATATTTATTACTGGCATATACATTTTACTGGTTTATGAAAAAATATAAAATTATGTGTTTTAAAATGAAAATTTTGTATGTTTAGTTTAAATTAATGTTAGTCTCATTTGTGTGCAATAAATTAAATAATTTTATTTGTATAATACAAAACACATCTTATACTTTATAAATATGTATCATAATGACTTAATTTTTATTTTTATAATTAAATACACGTGTTAAAAGTTTGGGGTGTTTTCTACACCCCGCGAGTAACGAAGGTAGCAAAAACAGGCGCGAGTGACCACGGGCTAAATATAAAAAATAACATTGTTCAATACTTTTTGAACTTGTGTGGTGGGGAATTCCCCACCCACCAACAATCTTTGTTTTTAAATTTGTTTGGATATTGACTTTTAAATAAAATGTTCGATTTTACTTTTTTACGGTAAACTTTAATTAAAGTTTTTATTGATTTTATACTTTTATTGTTTTAACGAGTGCTTGGGGCAGTTCAGTTAAAATTGGCTCCAGCGGAAATTACCCCAAAACACACTTACCTACTCATTTGGCGTGTTGTGGCATTTTTCAGGGGATGCCGGCTCAACTATGTCCAATTCATTCTTCAATTCTAACTCCAATTCATTGTTCAACAAAGTAACACAAGATTCTTTGTGTCTTAACCTAGCTTGACGCAGAAGGTCAAGACTGTCTTTCTCTCCCTCTTTTCCCTGTGTGTATATATATATATATATATATATATATACATATAAACAGTCGTTCTCCATATTACGAAACTCTATATTGCGAATTTTTCTATATAGAGAACTTTTTCCTGTAACCAAGAACATTTCGCGATTTTCTTCACAAAATAACGCCTTAAAACTGAAAAGCATTTTCGATATATGGAACTTTTTCTCTTGTGATTCAATTTTTTTCTCCTTTTTTTAAAGTATTTCTGGATATTTCAAGTTATTCTTTCTTTTAATTCATTATATGGTGGTAATAAATCTTGAACTGGTTTTATTAGGTACCTAGCTCACCGAGAGCAATGGAATTATGGGGATTTCATCCAAGAAGTGCAACCTTTTACCACCATTGTCCAGTTCACTGGAAAACTTTTCGATATCTCCTTTTACCCTTAGTGGAATTGTCTCGTGTCCTTGAATTAGCATTCTTTCATTTGTAGTGTTGATACGTCGTACTGGTAACTTCGGTTCTTGAATCTCGAAAATGTGCTTCAACATCAAAGAAAATATTTAATTCTTCAGGAAGTGTTTAAAAGCGTCAATAAATTTTCATTGCAATTTACTTTCTTTATTTTTGATAGGTAAGACATAACATATATATTATTAATTTTCAAAAAAAGTGTGAATAATGACTTTTTTAATATGTAGTGTCCATGAATTTAAAATTTATTTTATGTGGTATATAAAGAAAATTGAAAGATGAACCTATATATAACGAATTTTCCACATAACAAACTTTTTTTCGGAATTTAGCGACTTCTTTATATAGGGTGTGGTTTATTTACAAGCATAATTTCTAAACTAAAAACTATTTTCTACAAAAACCGCTACATATCTCATTCCGGTCGCTCGCTTCGTTACATGTCTGCCCAATTTCTTTCGACAGACCTGAGTCATTTTCTTATAACAGTTCGCTTCACAAAGCGGGCGATAGAGGGCGCAACATAAGGGTCCGACTATATATATATATACATAGAGAGAGAGAGAGAGAGACGTGTGTGTGTGTTTGTGTGTATTTGTGTGTGTGTGTAAGATAATGGTCTAGTAGTGTGATTTTAATCATTTAATTGCGCATGTTAAGGTGATCTATTTCCAACAGTTGAATGAAATACTAATGATTGGTCGCAGAGCTTTTTTATTTCTTCTTTAAGACATTTTATATGATTAACAACACACATAATTAACGGCGATTTAAACATTCACACATCTGTTACAAAAAGCAACAGCAGCTTTTCACAGGAAGAAATTAAAGAGCTGTAGCTATTTTTATGAAGCGGCAATTCCACGTGACTTCTTACTAAGGTTATGATTGGTGGAAATACATCGTTCGCTAGATTCTGATGTAATCTTATTTTAAAAAATTGCAAGGTGCTAACTTTCTAAGATAAGATTGAAATTAAATCCCGTCTGTTGTGCAATCCAAAGTTATTTATGTGCGAGTCCTTAAGAAGACCATTAAAAATTGAAAAGTTATTCAGGATGGAATTAAAGGGAATTATAATTATTGTTATTATTATTATGTTGGCTGGGTGGCTTGGTTGGTTTGTCGGTGGCCTTCTGAACTCAAGGTTGGGGGTTCGACCCCAACCACAGTCAATGGATTTTCAGGATGCTGAAAATCGATAGCAGCTGTGTCGTATGATTATACGGCATGTAAAAGACCCCTAGAGGGCTGCTGTAGGCAAAATTGAATCCTAGTACAGGTTTGCATCATCCAAGCTTAGGGAGGAAACTGGTCTTGGGAGGAAATTGAAATAGTCCTTAGTCTAGGGAGGAAACTGGGTGTCAGAATTACCTGCGGTGATTGGTATTCGTCAATATGGCACCGCACTAAAAAGAGATACCAGCATTCGGTGATGTACTAGGTAGATTGATGAAATCTGTAATAACTGTTCATAATCTGCCGTTAGAAATAAAAAAAATGTATTATTATTATTATATGTACAGATTTCTCACTCATTTTAATCATCTGGTGTTGAAATACTGAGATACTGGGCTGTCATCGCTTTCTAGCTACTAGGATTAATAACCTGTGTAACCTGTTTTGATTTAATTGTAAGAGAAGTTTTAATCCTAACTCATAGGTTAAATTTAGTTGCAAAAGTTAATTGTAATTATTTAATTTTATATATATATATATTCCAAGTTCTACATATTTTCTTTTCCATTTTTAAGATAATTTGGTAATATTTTAGATCACCATCGAGGAAAATGTTCCTCTAATGACTTCACAGGTATATATATAGTGTAATTTATATAAAGTTTTCCCATTTAGTAAATTTCAAAGCTTATAGATTTGGCAGAGAAATCAGTGCTTTTCCAATACCTGGAATTGAATTCTGTTAATATAATCAGCTACATAGAGTTGAAAATAACCGGATAAACGATAAAGCCTAGCATGGAAATCCAAATAGTAATTGCCAGTATATTTTAGAATCTATAGCCGACCAGTTTCAATAAATTTAATAACACAACATGTCAAGATCAATTTTATTATATTTGATAAAAATATTTAATTAATGAATTCAGTGTTTTATTTTTATAGTTAAAACGACTTAGGTTTATATGAAAAAAACATTACATTCATTTAATAGTAAATTGCACAAAAATATAAAAGCATAGTTTTAAATAAACCTTTTTCATTAATTACTTTTGTGTGTAATGCATAGTAATTACAGTTCTTTGAATTAATATATGTTTCATATAGTTAGTAAAACTCTAAGACTATTTTTAAAAATTAAATGATTATAACATATTAAATTTTATGCATAACTCTCATTTTAAAGTACTGAAAATTGTACTTGCATTTTAATTGAAGTTTGCATTGCATAGTATTTGAGTAATGATAATTTCCTAACAAATTTTTTTCAGAAATAAAAAAGATTTTAAAATATATGTTAAAAAAGGAAGAGAGGGAGTGAATATTTACGTCGCACTGTTCAGAGATACACGAGGGCTTTTGGCAACGAACCACGTAATTTTGAACCATGGTCAAGTGACGTGAACGACACCTATGAATAAATAGAAAGTAAAATGGAAAATTGCAAGAAAATTCACTTTCTATTTTGCTACATAATAGTGTGATTGTGTCATATGAATATGTATACATGTATTAATTGTAATTATTTAATAAAAAGTAAATAAAATAAAATGTTTCTTTGTTGATCTAAGTAGGAATTGATTTATATATATATATATATATATATATATATTACTTGTTTATATGAACTGTTTTTATTATTCAAAGCAAAACATAAATTCTTCGTGTAAGAATTTATTCATTTTCATTCGTTGCTCTTTTTTTCCTCAGTGCTCTCATTTATGATTTAGGTTGCATGAATTCATTGACAAATTAAACAAATCCTTAAAGAAAATTAAATTAATTCACATCCCTAACAAAATTATTACTTATCAAAAGCAATGTTCCCTCCTCATTTAATTTCTAACAAAACAACTACAAAATATACTGCCCTGTTATTTCAGTTTTTTTTAATAAACCTTTTGTAAAAGAATGTGTTGAGAGTTCAAGCGTGTGCATCTTCAAACTTGGAAGTGAGTTTATACCATCGAGAATCCCACGCAATTTCTGAACCAGATGATGTATTAACTCCGACATTCGTTTATGCGGCATGCTATTCTGCAGCGTAAGAGAGAAAAAACAATGTTTAAAGGTTAATATTTGGCGTAAAAGCTAGGATGAGATAATTTGTTTTTATTTCTTTAGTAGATGCTATGCATGCGTGACATAAAGTATTTTTCGGAAGGTGACATTTTTATTTGCTTAGGTTACAAACATAATTCTTGTGATTTTTTCCCCCTGAAAGCGAATGCGTATTTTTTTTTTTTCTTTATATAAAATTCTTATGTCGGACGAGTTATAGAAATAAAATTTCTTACCTACGCATTCTTTATGTGAACATTGCACCAAATTTAGAACGAACTTTCCACCTGACAGAAAAGAAAAGTGGAAATAGTTGCGTTCTTTTAATAATTTTCGTTACGAAGTTTGTTTCGATGTCGTGCGACGTTTTTGGAAAGAGTCTCTGAGATAATTATAATTTTTAAGAAAATGCTTTAGATGGATGAGTGCTACTGAGACATGCAATCACCATAAAGTGGAATGTCATGCAAGATTTACGAAACATACAGTGCCTTCTCAAGATTAAAGATTTAAAATAAATAATACTTTGAATTAGATGAAAAGTAGATTTTATACCACAGGGTGTCCGGGCTTAAAATATCCAAAAGTTATGGCCTATTATTACGAAACTACCCATCAGAATGCAATAAACTGGTCATCCCTAGATTGGAAACTTTTTTGAAATTTTTTGGGTCTAGTCCAATCGGCCGCACGTGCGCGCATTATTCGGCAATCGCAGGCAATTAACTTGTTGTACTGACTTCATTAGTAAAGATGTGGCCACCACAGCAAAAGGTTCAGTGCGTACTTTGGTAAACTGAATTTAATTTTGGTAAACGAATTCTTATCCATATTGTTTAACTTAGTTGTAACTCAGTGAGTTGACAATAATAGCGTCTTCGCTAAAAATGTTCTTGACTAACATCAACTCTCAAACACTTCTTGAAGTTTCAATAATAAGTATCACTCGCGAACTTTACAGAGCGTGTTTATAGTATAACTGATACTTATGCTCAGATTTGCGCTACTAACATCTCGCTTATGCCCCGAACACAAAATTTGAATCAAATTAATCTTTCTGACGTATTAAGAATCTTACCAAATTTCGTTTATTTGGTGCAGTGGTGGGCAGACTTTTCTAGGGTACGGAGTACTTCTAATTTTTTATGGTGTTGTGGTCCACCTAGTAGCGTAGGTGTGGTGAATTAAGAAAAAGGTCTACAATATTTATTACAAATTAATAATAAATACGAAATATGTACTTACCTGCATAATTATAATAAAAAAAAAATACTTACACCTTTAAGACAACGTTTGAAGCAAAACGCCAAATACTGTGATGTACACGTGAGAAAGATCCGTTTGTTTCTCTAATTTCTGGGGAAATGTTGTGTAAATGGTGGTAATCCCACGGGCAGTCTGAGGGGTGAAAAACGAATCGGGTACTATGTGCTTTTCGGCCAGAGCTCTGACGATTTAAAACCGTTCTAGAAATTGAATTTTACCGAAAACACCCAAGCCAATCAGACACTCAAGGGATCTTCAACATACCGAAAAATCATACGACATAGAAGTTGTCGATTTTTTGTATCAATAAAATCCAACGATCTGGGCTTGGGGCAAACCCACAAACTTGCGCATATAAGGTCTGCCCCAAGCCAACTTTAGCGCCACCCAGCCGGCATATCCAAAATATTGCATTGGCTATTTAATAAGATGTGATATATACAACAAGACCCCACTTAACGCCATTTCGGTCTAACGGTCTTTTATTTTATTTGTGGAAATACCCGAAATTGCACGCAGTGTTAGACTTTCCGATATCCGAAGTAGTTTATTTGTGTATCTTCTTTCCTGTGGTATTATACGGATTTATTTTTATCATTCCAAACATTTGTTGATGTTATTGTAACTATAAATTTATTTAATATGACGATTGCTATTGTGACAAATATTATGATTTTTAGTTTTTATCTTGGGTGATAATAAGAAACACGAAAATAAAGCAACAAGAAAAAAAAAAAGCATTTTTCTAGAAACTAAAATGCAAGTGATTAGAATATTAGATACTGGTGAACGTCAGTCTCAAATGGGTGCTGCATTGAATTTAGCAGCTTCAACAATAAGGACCATTCTTAAGAATAAAGTAAAAATACTGCCATCGGCAACTGCAACTGCGACAAGTTCCGCAACTAGAATTAATCGTTCTAGAAATAATACAATAGATGAAATGGAAAAACGACTTTCTATATGGATTGACGACGAAATTGAACACAATATGCCATTAAGCCAACTTACCTTTTTGATAAAAGGGCACAAAATTGTAACTACAAAAGAGACTGAATGATCTGAAATGTAAACATACTGCTTTAAAATTTTATTTATTTTTATATGTATATTTGTTTATTATGTCTCTGTATTTGTAAGAAATACATTTTTGTTTTATTGATGTAAAAAACACATCATTAATAATTTTAATGGTAAAATACCTGACCCATTTTTTACCCATCTTCCCCTAAACCTATTATTTACATTATGAGATAACCTTGTTTAACAGTTTCATATTACGCTCTAATTTGATGGAACGTATACCCCGCGTTAAGCGGGACCGTGCTGCATACTGCTGATAATATCGAGTGTCAGTTTTATCTTATAATATATATATCATCTAATAATAATAATATTTATTTTCATATAAATAGGGGGTGTACTCCTTGTCCGGCTAACGGTAAGCCAACCCTTCCCCCCCCCATTGTTTAAATTATACAATTGTTCGTACACATTGCTCAAATTGTAAAACTGTAATTTGCATGTATCATGTAGTTCTATTTATTTGTCCTGTTTTTTTTCTCAAAATTTGTTTTTGCCCAGTATTGACGTTATTATGTGAAACCAATTATGTGTGCCAATTCAGTGCTTACGACTCATGCGAAATTAGGGTTGCCAACTTGGTGAGTTATCTTGAATGTTAGCATTGTTGCGATAGTCCGCAACAAATTTATAACACCACGAAATTTATATATATATATATATGTAGAGAGAGAGATACTAAAGTTGATGTGAGACAACTAAGTTTTACTAATCGCATCTACTTTAATGATAATAGAAAAAAAAATGTATACTAACATTGATAATCTTTAATTACATTTGCTAATGTTGATAATATTCAACTTTAAGTGGCTAATTATAGTTCTTATGATTTCGATTATATCTACTACAGTGATACCGACATTATTACGATTATTAATGGTATTATTTTTATTTATTATGTAGACATTACCGTTGTGAGGCTCAACTGTCATCAATGACTTGGAAAATAAAATAGAAATAAATTGCCTTGTCTAAAATATCGAAAAAGATGAAAGCCAGATCGATACTAAACCTCACTAGAATTAATCTCACGGTAGGTTAACATAATATGTATAAAAATTAGTTTTATGCGTAATTCAGAACCATTTTTCTTTTTTCTTTTCTTTTTAGTTCAACGAATGTTTTTTTATATACTTATAAACTCCTCAGGTATATAATACGCCTTTCCGAAAATGAGAGTGATAGTTATTGTCACGAACGAAGCCAAAGAATTTGTAATTCAACTTGAGTGGCGCTGCGAGAGCAGTCATTTCTGTGTGTGTGTGTTTTTCTTTTTGTCTGTATTATGAGTAGAGTAGTTGATTCATTGTAGAAGAACGTGGAATGTATAAGTTTTTATTTTTCTTATTCATTAAATATTTTTTGCATCACACAAACAGGACTCTCATTCCTGTAAGTAGCAGTTTTCATGATATTATAGAATCGAAATTTAGGTCAAGCTCATCCCGAGATTTAAAAACGAAGAATAAGGTAACTGATACCTTTTTTCTCTCGTTAGAAATTGAAAACGGAAATTAATTTTATCACAGGGCATCCCTGCCAGGATCCGAACTTGAAATAGTTCTAGGGTAGTGAAAACAAAAAAAGTTTGAACTATTGAATTTTAGAAGACTAAATTAAACATTTATTTTGAATATTGAATTTAATTAACTATGTATGTTGCATTTTGATTTCAATATTTGATAATCGAAAAGAAAAAGAAATATTTTGAATGTTGAACTTTTATATTCGAAACTGATACTTTGAACTGTGTTAAATTTTTGATCTATTTCAAGATAGAGCATTAGAAATTATTGAATTTTTTTAAATTATTAGAATTATTGAAAATATTAAATTGATCTGAACTTGTTTTGGTGTAATAGGTGATTATTTTAATATATTAAAAATGGCCAAGACACAATTATTCGAGTTTTTAAAAAAGAAACGAAAATCATTGAGAACAGCAGTTATTAGGATAGTTAATGAATCAGAAGCTGAGTCATATTTAATTCTGATTTAAATTGTGATAGGCTAAGTGAACTAGTAGAAGCTCTATCCATCAAATTTGAGCATTTAACTTTAGTTGATCAACAATTGGAACTAATTCTGGAATTTCTTTTTAAGACCTAAGAATTCGACGGTGAATTTGTAGTCTACGTCTACAAAGTGTAGACTACATATTATATAGAAAAATAGATTATATACACTATTATAGAGAAAAAATGTTTATTTTTCAGTTTCATGTGAATAAGAAGATTAAGGTGACTGCCTATTATCGGACCTAATTTTTTTTATAAAAACAAATTTTTGAACCAAATTGAGTGTTTTTAGGAAGAAAAATAAAAAAAAAAATGTAAATATAAACAATTTTATTTAAATATTGTACTTTAAGAAAAATTGGCGGGTTTCAAGGAAATTTTACCAAATTTTTATTAAAACGGGTAACACTGTATAAAAATATCTAATACAGTTATAATTTTATTTATACACAACATATTACGGTGCTCTTAAAAATGAACCAAAATTTAAGAGAAATATTAAAATACAAAAAAATTACAGACAATTATACATAATAATATGAAAATTTTGATATTTTTTAAGTTCTTTTCTTTATAAAAACTTCTCTAAATGAAAAAAAAAACATTTAACCTACAACAAAACTTATATAGTCCACTTTATGAACAATAGTATAATAAACATTCCCACACAAAATTTCAAAACATTATCTGATTTGGTTCTTAAGATATCATGTATCTGGTAAAGTGTTTCTTTCTGAAACATAATTTTGCGATAAACTCATGTAAAGTTTTATCTTACAGCCCTTTTGCATAGAATGATGTTTTTTTTTAAAAGCACACTATAACTTTAGTTCTATTTCGCGTAAAGGAAAAAGAAAAACTGTTTTGGAAAGAAAAATGTTCAAACTATAAGATTCTGAAATATAAAAAAAAATGCCTTATGTAGACGAAAAACGACATTCTGAAGGTCGGCAGTCACCCTAATGAATTTTCACAAGAAGATATGAACAAGATATATAAATAAATAAATATAGGATGACTGTGAATTAATAGTAGGAATTTAATAAAGACAATTATATATAAAATCTGAAAAATAAACTTAGCATGAACAAGATAAGCAGGCCTATTCTAATTTTACTTAAAATATATATGAGACGTTTGATTTCAACACATATAAGGCCTTACCTTATAAAAATTCAATATTACGGTTATTATTTTAATTTCTGTAAGTATATCCTGCTTATCATGAATAAAATGAATTGAATAGCTAAGAGTTTTCCTTTTTTCGGCAGAAGTGAATTTAACAAACTTTCACAATAAAAAGCTAACAAAAACACAAAACAAAAAAAAAAAAAAAAACTGTATTCGCTATACACATAAAATTTTATTTGAGCAATTATAGTATATATAGTACAACGTTTCTTCTTTTAAATAAACCTTTTCTAATACAAAGTGTTGAGAGTCTTAACATCTGCATTCTTCAAATTCACGAGCGAGAGGGAATTTTCTGGACTTCCACGCAATTCCTGGACTGGATGATGTATTAAAGGCCCTATCTATTCATGTTGGTTATTTTTCTGCACGGTAAAATGATGTAGAAGGATTAATTCTTCATGCGGAACTGGGTTCTAAAAAATTTGCTGAGTTCCTCAGTGCACGTATCTATGCGTGACATGAGGTATTTTGGGGAGGATGACATTTTTATTTGCTTAGGACTGTTTTATTTTTTATGAATAATTTTTTTCTCGATATAGGAAAAAAAGTTAAATTGGTTATGCAAATGTTGTTTACTTGCATGTTAAGAGAAATTAAAGAAAAAGAGTCTTCGAGAAAGATAAAAAATAATAAATAAAAATATGTTTTGTTATTTGTTAACATTTTATTCTTTCAGTTACTACTTTTTTCTGTTGTTCTTGCAGAAGTAATCAGTTCTTTCATTTTTTTCACTGTGATATTTTATATAAATGAGACCATTTTCCTGCATAACTGTGACACGAAAGTGAAATATATCACCGCAAGATTTATTTAAAACTATCTAACAAAATTTGTAATCATAAAATATGTTATAAATGGATTTTCAAAATTTGACACATATTTCTTAATAATGGTCCAAAGTAATTGTGTGGTTAAATGTTTATTTATTTATTTTCTTAATTATAGAAACTGCACTTAAAATTACAGTTGAAGCTATTCATAAATGGTACATCATTAGTTTTGAATATTTACTCATTCTGATAAAAGTCATCTTAGTTTATAATAGAAATAACATATTTGCCCTATATTCCTCTAGTAATATAAAGCTAATGAGATAGCTGACCAAAAAACCAAGTAGGGACCCAAAACGTCTCACCCGGAAGTCCCCTTGAAGAAGAGCAAAGGGCATTCTTTCCACATTTATTGACAAATGTCCTATCGTGACCAAAAACACCAATGGAAATGGAAAGACATTGGAAATTCTGGCCACTGTAGGTCAAATCCCGAGGCACCTGGGCAAATCCGAGTCTGTCACCCGCTTTCGCCTAACCACCAAACATGACGTTTAGGGAGTATACCTCCGCTGGCTTATATTGGTTTCTGACGAGGCCTGCTCACTCTGTGGCAAAGCCAGAATGGATGGCGACCACCTGCTCCAATATACTGGACTCGATGAATACCCGACTGAGGACATTGCCAATCCGTACTGGGATTCTTGTCGTCAAATGGTCAAGAAGCCAAGAACGGGCGTTGGATAAATTAATCAATAATATAAAGCATACATGAAGTAAATGTAAGCCGTTAAGTATAATTTTGCGTGGCTTAGATCTGAACATACTGATTAATAGCGTAAGTTTTTATATTGGATTTGTTTATCGAGTGAGTGCTAACGGAAATTATAATATTCTGCATTTTAATATTAACATTTTCTGAATTTTGTGTTTAATTCATTAAATTAATAATACACGTATGTATACACCGAAAAGAGTCAACACGTTCCAGGAATTGACTATCAGATGGTGCAGCAATGACTGCAGAACAATTTTTTTTTTGTTACTTTGGTTAAAGTAAAACAAAATCTTTAAATAAATCAATCCTGTCTAATGTCATAAACGCAATTTAACAAAAATATTTTTTTATTGGTTTTATTATACGGAAGAGCAAAAATTCACTTTTTAAATAATCAACATATGTATAGACTTAGTGTCCTCATATTGGAGTGAGATATATTAATGCCACAAAATACATAACTGCACGAGGGCTATGGGAGACGGACTTAGTTATTTTGAACCATGTTCAAGTGACGAGGATGACACCTGAGCAGACACTCCCTTCCCCTAACTTCCAAACTTTACTAATGTGAGGATGTTTAAGCCTCGACAGATCTAACGTGAATCAGCCCCCTCAACATGCCGGCACTTCTGTGACACTGGGCTCGAACTCATGACACGCCTCCACAATTTCATGACCTTGATCACCTAGCTACCGTGGCTATCCTAATATTGGCTTGTTGTGGATGTATGGAAATGGCAGAAGTTTATATATTGACCTTTTCACAGGACTAAAACATACAACTGTGAGGTCTGTCCCTAATACTCCGTTTATGGCTCGAATATAGAATGCTAATAAACCAGTGCTTCTCAAACCTTCAATATTTGAGGACCCAATATTCAATCAGAATTTCCTTCACGCCCCCTTTATATAAAATAACAACGTTTTGAATTCAGTACTTTGAACCTAAAGCTACAATACGATTTTAACCTCTTAAGTGTCACTGGCGTATATACGTCTCATTCATCCAAAACGTTAATTGTCTCGGACGTATATATTCGTAGTTCCGAAGTACAATCTGTTCTGTGCACTGCTGCCCATAAATTTATTTCGAAGTCTTTGGAATACAATAAAAGGACATTGACAGAGTTTGCGAAGGATTTACTTTTTTCAGAGGATTTGATTATGTATTCCTTTTCTCCCTCCCCCCTTTAATACATCATATGCACTATAAAGCGCAACTATGTGAAAAACCGTGTCATTAGGGAGCGAACTGCATAATTTTTAATCAGCAGTTAAATGATTAATTATAAACAGTATAAATTATTAAGATAATTGTTAATTTTTGTGTATAATTTTATAGAGATGACAAGTTCATCGTGTTACTAGTAATTATTAAATTTGTTCTTAACTTTGTATTGTTAAATGAATTATAAAATATATATCGTCCAGTATTGATACATTAATAAGTGTATTATTTCAGTGCAAATGTGTATTTTAATTTTTATTATGTCTGAATGGGCTTTTTTTGTTTACTTTCAGTAAACTAATATTTTTTTTTAATAATCTTTCGTTTTCGAGTTTTCAATATGATCGCGTCACCCTCGTAGAGTTACGGGGGAGGGTAAAGTTTAAGAAACGCTATAATAAACGATAAATCAAAGGCTACATTATAAGGGAAAATAAAAATTTCCAAACAAATATAAGTAATTTATCATTATGTATATAAGAAATGCTATGGAGACATATTTTAAAAATTTATTTTTCAAGAGTTATCGCAAGCTACATTTCAATGACCTTGCAATTATTTATTAAATTAAACTATTTAACTAAATTTTAAATTAAACTGGAAATAAAACCTCAGTAAACAAAATACACTTCCGAAATTTTAAGATGACCCTGAAAATAAATATTACTTTTGAAGTACTGTTGCATAATCAATCTTGAGAATAAAGTATTGCTGTAACACACTTTCATTGGATATCGAACCTGGATAACAACTTCCGTTCACGCGTAATTAAAACACTTAATATACCGTAAACTCCGGCGTAAAACGCGCACCTATACTTTCAGGCTACAATTTTTAATTTTTAGGTATATTCGCTGTATAACACGCACCCTCCTTTTTACGAAGAAACCTGAAATGTACTAGCACAATTCTCTTATATTTTGGAGTAATTTATACCAGGTATTATTCCAAGGTTTAGACACAAAAAGAATGTCATTCAGAACTACAGCCCTTTAAGTTTAGAAGAGGATGTCATTTTTTTAAAAAAATAAACATCATTTCGATGTTTGTAGAAGTCTGATTTTTCTTTTCTGTGTTCATCTTCTCTTTATTCTTAAAAGTATCATTTTTATACCTGGCGTAAGACGAGCACCCTTAAATTTCGGTCTTATTTTTTGCGTTAGAAATGCGCGTTGAACGCCGGATATTACGGTGCCTTCAGAGATTACAGAAAAATACGCCATTTCTTTCAAAATAAAGCCCACCTATTAAATTTCACCCTACAACAAACTTGTGACATGAATAATTTAACACTTAGATTTTATAACACTCATTTAGGACGTTATACTTCACTCAAATTCCCCCATGAGCATCAAATCTAATGTAGGATCAGAGGAGAAATTACTGCTTGAGGTGTGTGCAACAGTTGAATATACAATTATATTATCAAGCAAGCTTGCGTATCGGTCGTCAGCGTAATTTTCTGAGTGGCTCCTAAGGTATGTCAATTCGATCAAAGTGTTTCGCATGCTAATATCTATTGCATTGTAGAATTTCTGATCGATACCCCCTCTGCCACAGTGATTCTCACGTGTGCACGTTGTGAAATATACAAGATTTCGCTTGCTAAATATATTACGAGGCGTTACAAGACCGATTCACTTAGCATATCATGATGTTGTATGAATATATATATATATATATATACTGTTTATATATAAGTAAATTATTGATACCTCCAGTAAGTGTTCGATTGTATTGAAAAACTTTCTTATAACTCACGTTCGTTGATTTAAAAAGGACAAGGCGTGAATTTCTAAAATTGAACTATCATTGACGCTCACGTAACCCTCTCCCCCAAAGTGAATTCTGCAAAACCCACTTTTAATAGAATTGTACTCAACAAAATATACATGATTGAGGCACATTTTAAGTCCAAGTCTAAACGTCCCAAACCCGGAATATCTATCTTAATGTTCCTTAAGCCATTTGGGTGTATGTTGAAAAACTGAAGTGTTCATTATATGTCCCTTAACCCTCTAAGCGGTCTGCACTTAAAGTCTTGCCATCCTGGAGATGCTTCAAAAATGCACCGCACATATGTTTTTGCTTTCAGGTGGGGTTCTCAAAAGCGGTTGAACCGTAATTTTAAGAATGCGGCTCGGCCGCTTTTGGGAATCTTGCTCGAAGACAGAAAAAGCATCCCTGTGTGGAATGGCGGAATTTTACGTGCAGACCGCTTGGAGGGTTAAACATTCGAAACCCTTAATTTCCTTTAACTTCGCTTTTTGTAAAACCCCTTTTGCAGTGGATCTCGACATTAATTTGCCTGCAAACTTTCAAGCTTATAGACCTAGTAGTTTATTGAAAAGATAGTTTTTAAGCCCCTTTAGCATTTTAGAACCCCCTGGAAGGTGGATTTTCTGAAAAATGTCTTTTGTAGTGGTTCTTTACTCTATAAAAGAAACATCTGTGCTAAATTTGTCGGTCTAATAGCTCAAAAACTGGAATATTTATTTATAACGCCTCTTAAACCTTCTCATAAACCTTTGGGGGTTGACTTTAGCAAAATCTTTCCTTACTTATCTCATCTACGTGAAATAAGAATATACCTACAAAATTTCAAATCTGTAGGTCTAACAGTTCCGGGGTATCTTGATGATTTAATGAGTGAGAGAGTAGCTTTTCTTCTTTATATACTCTGTTTCTACATATACAAATGCCTTTTGGGGAACACGAGACCAAATAAGTTTACTAATGTTTTAATGTTTTCATCCGAATTCTGAGTATTTCCATGTAAGCACTTCTTGAAGAATTTTGGATCCGAAATATCAAAAATAAAAAAAAAAAAATGCCCAATAGCTTCAACAACTGCAACTGGAAGTTAATGTTTATGGTGGTAATCTTAAATTTTCAGTTTTGCATTTTTATACGGAAATCCCATGATAGGATCTAATAAACAAAAGAATTGTTGTGGAGTGTTTCAGTTGATACTTCGTTGACATTAATGTTCGGTTTAATCATTTTATTCTAATATTAAGA
Organism: Trichonephila inaurata madagascariensis; assembly: GCA_019973955.1. NCBI lineage: Eukaryota > Metazoa > Arthropoda > Arachnida > Araneae > Nephilidae > Trichonephila > Trichonephila inaurata. Next base: position 129,699 of record BMAV01004072.1, read on the forward strand.
AATTTACTACTTTTTAGTTCGATTAACCATAAAAATGTGTTTTTTTGGTGTTTTTATAATCTATAATTCATTAAATTGTTTTTTTTTAAATTGGTGGTCATTTTAGGACACTGTATTTTTAAATAATCCTTTTTTTAGTTTATTTATTTTTTTCTTTCTTTATTTATTTTTTATGTATTTATTTTTTTTATATTTATTTATTTATTTTTTTAAGCAATTTTTTGTGAGCCGAAGCATTTATATTAATAAAACTCATAACCTATCGCGGAAATGTAAATCCTCAAAAATTCAAACTCTGGAGGAAGTATAAAGGTTTCCACATCTATAAGGTGTTATTTAGCGCGGTAAGTAATGGGGAAAAATAACTAAGAATTAATTCTGCGTACGGTAGCAGAAATGGGAAATTTTGTTGATTTCCCTTATACACGTATACCTGCGTGACACAAAACATTTGTCGTAGGATGACATTTTTATTTGGTTAATGCTCTCTGGATACTTTGGGATACTTTTTTTTTTTTCATTTTCTGAATTTGGGAGCAGTTTTGACTACAGTTCTTCTTTTGACTGTTGTAATAAATGATGTATTTTTATGCGTGCAACAAAATCAAACTGTTTAGTTAAAAAGAACTAAAAAATGTTTTGTTATTTGTAGTTTTCAGTTAGCTTTTGTGTGTCAAGCATCTTTTTTTTTTTTTTTTTTTTTGTTCATGTAAAATCTAATGTAACGGTTTATTTCTTCGTATAATGCCCCAAATAAATGAGAGTTTTAACGCGGAAGAGAACAGCCTTTCTCAAACTTTGGAGACACCTCCCCCCCCCCCAGGGGTGTGTAATAACTCTACGACGGGCACGCAAACATATCGAAAGGTCAAAAAATAATGTTTTAAAGAATATTAATTTACTGTAAGTAAACAAACAAAATACATTGACATAATTGTATCAGTACTGCAAAAGGCATTTTATAGTTAATTTAACAATGATTAGATAAGAACAAATTTAATAATTACCAGTGACCCAATGGGCTTGTCATATAAAAAATTATATGCAAAAATTAACACTTATCTTGGTAATTTGTATGGTTTATAATTAATCTCTTAACTATTCATTAAAAGTTACGCGATTCGTTAGCTAGTGCCACCGTTTTCCATGTAGGCGTGCATATGTCAGCGGCCCCCCCCTAGGAAAATGTTATATCCCTTTGCGAGTGAGTGAATGAATATTAACGTCACACTGTTCAGCTACACGAGAGCTTTCGGTGACGGACCTCGTAATTTTGAGCCATGGTCAAGTGAAGTGGACGACACCTGAGCTAGCACCCCCCTCTCCTAACTACCACACGCTACCAACGGGAAGACGATTGAGCTCTCGACAGATTTAACGTGCATCGCGTCCCTACACGGCGGGTCCTTAGTGGTACTGGACTCGAACTCATGGCATACTTGCCATGATCCGATACCTTGACCACTGGGCTACCGCAACCCCTGATATCCCTTTGAGAGGGGGCGCGAGCATATTGAAAAAATCGGAAGCAAGGGATTTAAAATAAGTATTTTTTTACTGAAAGGAAGCAAATTAAAATACATTCTGACATAATAAAAATAAAGTGCATATTTACACTGGTTAAATATTCATATAAAAGTATTTTTTTGATACATAATTTTTCAATACATTAAAAATAAGTTTAATATTTAGTAGTGCCTTCTATGAGCTTTCATATATAAAATTTAATACCTTTTTGATAATTATTATGGTTTATAATATTAATTCATATTGTAGTTTTAGCGCAAAAGTACTTTTTTATTGCATTGAATACATTGTTATTGTAGAATGGGGGGAGGGGACGATGAAAATTGGGTTGCATATATTGAAAGTTTGAGAAGCACTGAATTAAACACAAGAACTTCCCTTAAAATGTTAAATACAAAGTACATTAAAGAAAGCAATTTAGTAATTCTTAAACGCATGCTGAACATTTTTGTACTTAAAGGATGAGAAATTAATTATTTTTCACTCATAAATCATAAAAATGACTTGAAAGAATAAAAAATTTCAATGAGGTTAATTCATGTGACGTCATAGTCACATGATAGTGAACGCCACTTGATTCTAGCCAATCAATTCAAAAACTCATGTGACGTCATAGTTACACGAAAAAAACAATCTTGTGTTTCCAACTAATCAGTTCACGCGCTCCGATGTTGCCAAGTTTTGCTCTTTGCAGAAACTTCCCTTAAAAAGTACATATGAATACAAAATACATTTTATTTAAAAGTATAAGCATAAAATACGACTTTTTTTTAATTTAAAAAAATCTTTTTGAAGAATTTTTTTCCCTAACATTTAAACATCTTTACCCAAATATGAAATTTGAAATTTTATCTGAGTTTTACAAATAGGACAAGTACAATTAGTTTAATGTCGGTTTTGAATTCAATGGAAAACAAGTGTTTGTTTTTATCATGTGACTTCATGAATCAACCCCATTGTTAATGTACTTTATACAGATTTAAAAAACAACAACTTTTGATTAGAACTCAGTTAAAAGCTACATCATACTTAGCTGATGGTTATTTGATTATAACACGCTTTAAGAAGTATAAACAGTTCCGTTTATAAATTTTCTCTAACTATATTAAATTGAAAACTATTACCTTAAGATTATTTCATTCCAAATATTTCAAATACAGTAAAGAATATGAGCATGTAATGCTATTTTTTCATTTCCAATTATCTCTCTCACTCTTTCCAAAAAATTCATTCTCTTATATATTTTATTAAATAATTAATGTTTTGGTAGTTTATTCCCAACGAAATGGAATAAATACATTTGTTAAAAAAATCCATCCCATACCTCTGAAATGCTATTTATTATCCTCATTTAATTGAACATTCAAACTGAATGTATCCAATATTCTTTATAGAAAATATACTGCTCCCTTTGATTGAAAAAGCCCTACAAAAGCGTACTAAACTTTCCCATATCAGAAGCCATTTTTAGAATTGTGAAAAAAGGACGTACTTATATAATAGAGTTATGATGTCATTCGGATGGAAAGTAAGCGTTCTATCCTAGTACAACGAAAGCGTTTTATATGCTTATGGAATTTCTAACCACATGAAATCAATAAAATGGAGTTTATAGTTCATTTAGGTATACTTTTCTGTTTCAGAAAAGAACCAGTTTTGGTGATTCAAAATATTTTAATCCATTCTTAAATCAAAAATTCGAATCCTTACTTTTTCCTGATTTTTTTATTTCTTTTTACATGGTGATTTACTTTAGGGTTCCTTCTCATTTCTTTTCTTGCTTCATAAATCGGATAATAAGCACAGGAAATGGGTACAATTTGCATAATGGAACTTAACTAAAATGACAGTAACAGCTGAATGCAATTCTCCACATAAGCATAATTCCTTTAATGGAGTTGTTAAGGAAAATCGTAAGAAATGCTCTTTCAGGAAGAATATTTCTTACTTTACCTCTTAACTGCGATAGGGAAATGTAATTTTTAAACAGTGCATCAGTTTTAGTTTTCATGCATAAATGCATTTTGAAAGTAATTTAAAACTCTTCATTAGTAAACAGGTTATACATTTTTTTTCCGAAATTCATGCATTTTTATTTTTATTTAAATATGAGCAGAGAATGATATTTTACTTGTTTTTTAATATTTTTATGTTCGTTTGATGTGTTTAAAAGTCCGGGCAAATTCCACAAAATTAACCTGTAGATCATTTAGGTGCAGATCATAATTAATAATGGTTGTTCTACTTAAAACGATATGTTTATTTTTAACAATTACGTTTAAGAGTACTTAAGTTTGGCATAGGTAAAATCCACGATATCACAGCCCGTAATCTCAATATTTCATGAAATATCGGCTTGGTGACTTACAGGTATCATGCCCGCTTTATACGCTCAAGATTGTGGGTTCGATCCCGGCTGTAGTTGACAGATTTTCTGGATGCAAAAGCCTCAGGCATGCATGCCATATGATTATGTGGCATGTGTAAGATTCTTTAAGTATTAATTTAAGTACTCTCGTCTAAGCTAAATCACGCCAGTATTTATCATCCGATGAGAGCCTGAATTAAAATTAATTCAAGACTCAAAATTTTATAGAGAGAACCACTACTAGAAATATTTCTTACTTTTGGGGATTTGCCGTGTCTTCAAAGGCTTAGTTGCCAGTATGCAACCCATTAGGGAGGAAAATATCTCATAAAATCAACGAACAGCATAATTCATCTTAAGCC
>BMAV01004073.1:0-20131 GCA_019973955.1 Trichonephila inaurata madagascariensis
GTGGACTTTGAGCCCCGATTGAAATTTATTGTGCATCATTCCTTGTACAATGCAGGCCTTCAGGGGTACTGAGGCTCTAATTTATGATGCGCTGGCCACAAGCTCTTGACCATGATCAATGGGCTTTCGTGGTCATCTAATTATGTCGGATTCTAAAAAAAACTGCGTTTAATGTGAGGGCTATTGGCGACGTACCTAATACATTTGAACCTCGATAAAGTAACGAGAATGACACTTGAGCTGCTACCCCCCTCTCCAAGCTATCGCACTATGCTAACGTGAAGATTTTGAGCCACAACAGATTCAAAGTGCCTCAACCCTCTCTACACGACGGTTCTTTAGTGACAACAGGACTCGAACCCACGATGCACCGGCCAACAATTCATGGTTACAACCACTAGGTTACGGTGCCCTCTAAAAGCCTTCAGAGCCATACAAATAGGAAAATTTTATTAAAATTTGCCAAATATTTATCAAAGTATAAAACTATTCTAGTCTAATCCTAATAATTGAAAAGAATGACAAAATACACAAATAAATATAAGTACGTGCTATAAACAATAAAATGAAACAAGTAATATAAAAAAAATTAAGTCTATTCATACTTAGATCAACTAAGAAAATTTTTATTTTAGCTGCGTTTCACTAAATAGTAACAAATAATATAAATATGTATATACATATGGCAGAATCACAACATTAAGTGGTAATTATTTTTTTATTAATTATCATTAAAGTATTGTATTGTCATCCAAAACAATTGTGTATATAAAATTTCAGTTCAACTGAATGCTTTAAAACGTGAGAAAAAAAAATATTTTAATGTTTTGACTCAAGTCGCTTAAAATGAAACCAACGTGGCTGTATATTTTATTCTTTAAATAATTTGTTTCAGTCAATTAATGTTAATTAATTATAATTAAACTACCGTACTTTACCCAAAACAATAGTGTTTAGAAAATTTCAGCTCAAATGAGCGCTTTCAAATGTGAGAAAAAACCTTTTAAAGATTTGACACAATTCGCCAAAAGAGTCGATGTCCCCAAAAATGATGTCAACGTGACTGTATTTGTAATTCTTTGAATAATTAATTTTAATCAATTAATTTGTATTCATTATAATTAAATTATTGTATTGTCATCCAAAGTAATCATGTATATAAAATTTCAGCTGAATTGAGCTCTTTAAAATGTATAGTATTAACGATTGAAAATTCTCCCAAGATAAATAAATATATGAAGTTTGAGATAATAGTGTAGGAATAGTAAAAAAAAAAATTATATCAATTCCTACTTAGATTAACAAAGAAAATTCTTATTTTAGCTACTTTTTATTAAATAGTTATAATTAATATAAATATGTATATACATAGGACAGAATCACAACATTAAGTGGTATAACTAATTTTTATTCATTACCATTAAAGTATCGTATTGTCATCCAAAACAATCGTGTTTATAAAATTTAAGTTCAACTGAATGCTTTAAAACGTGAGAAAAAAACCTTTTTCAAGTTTAGATACAAGTCGCCAAAAGGGTCGCTAAGTCGCCAAATTAATACAAAAGTGGCTGTATTTGTAATTCTTTAAATAATTAGTTTTAATCAATTAATTGTTATTAATTATTATTAAATTACTGTATTGACATCCAAAATAAGCATGTATATAAAATTTCAGCTCAATTGAGCGCTTTAAAACGTATTTTATTAACGATTGAAAATTCCACCAAGATAAATATATAAATAAATATATAGAGATAGTGAGCTAATAGAGTAGAATTGGAAAAAAAAACAATTTGCCAGAGCGTTTTGTGTAGCTTAACATTACAAAAAAGTGTATAAGAAAAGCCATCACTCAAAATAAAAAGAGAGAAATTGACTCTTTTTCAACGAAGGAGGAATCTGAAGTACTATTTAATATTACGGAATAATCCGTAAGGATAAAAATAATACTCTAAAGATCATTTTCAAGAAACATATTTTTATAAAAAAAAAATTGTCAAGCTACCAATTCAGCTTTGAAAACAAACTATTTTGAAGAATTTACTTTTGTAAGAAGATGTGATCTTATATATATCATTATTTTTTTAAAAAGTTTCATTTAATAAACCATTTTTTAAATGTGATCATTATAATGTACCCAACGATGATTTTGAGAGGAAAAGCTTTTCTTTGTCGCAAAGAAGCTTACAAAAATAGAAAAAATATTGTTAAATTCACATTTCTTTGATGACACAAATAAGATGAAAATAATAGCTAAATCATTAAAATGAAGTTTAAAACCTAAAAATAGAAAATATAATAAAAATTTTGAACAGAAAACATTGTTGTAGATAGAAATAAAGAAATAAATGATATTAAAAAAAATATTCTGTAAAATTCAGAGGTGAACTAATAGTAAGATAGTTTTATTAAATCATTAACAATATTTAAAAAAATAATAATTTTTTTTCTAACAGAACATAGATTTTTATGGAAATTCCCAATACTGAAATAGTTAAATGAAAACTATTTCATAAATTGCTAAGAAAAAATAATATTTGCTACCGGTCTAATATACTGTATATCCCAGTGTATAACGTGAACCTATAATTGAAACTACTTTTTTTAAAAATTACAGTGAAAATCGTTACCACGAAACTGAGGAGATTGAAATATTTCTTCGAGTTAAAGGATGTTCCAACAAACATATATCAATAAAATTTAGTTTATTAGAGTACAGTTAAATCTGTTTTTGTGCGGTAGATAGGGATCGCATAAAAGAAATTGCACAAAAAATATTCGAAAATTTCATAAATACTTACATACAACAAACAATATTTTGTCGACATACTACAAACAACTTTTTTTAAATGGTGAGTAGGGAACACACACACATAAAAAAAAAGTCGCACTTACAAAATATGTCAATTATTTACGAAATTTATGAGAAAGTACTTCCAAACAAAATAAAAAAAATTAAATTCTACATGGAAACATTTTAAAAACAATTGATTTCTTATTGTATACAAGGAGAAATTTTCAAAATACTCATACATAATTCACAGCTACCCATCGTAATCTAAAGCGCATATCTTCCTGTGATAAATTAGTTCAAAATTGCTTTCGTCACTTGAAGATTAAATTCCGATTAATTTATTTTTTGGCACCATAAAGTAAGTGATAAGTTTTTGGGACGACGGTCAGTTGGTCAGTTGTTTGTGAACGTCACGATAGTCAGATATGCATAATCGAGTCTCTTTTTTTTTTGTAATTTCAAACATTTTTCGGGATAGTATCTATTTTAAGAAAATGCTTTTCCGATTTGTTGTGGAAAGCTGGATCCCAACAGATATTGTATCCACTCTCAAAGAATACAGTTCTTCATGTGTCCGTCTTCATAATCTATCAAATTATTGATAACGTCAGTACCATTGAAAGTTTCGTCTTCAAGCAAGTGTGTGCATCTAGTGTGTTGAGGGAAAGCAATGGGAAGTTCATTGCCGAGAGACTGTTAATAATTAATGAACAGATCGTCTTGAAGTGTATGTATGTACACTGATAGAAAACATTACAGGGGCGCCAAAACTGTCAAAATTCATATACCGCAAAAAAAAAAATCGTACAAAAATAAAATCGCACAAAACAAATCGCTCAAAAATAAAATCATATAAAAAAAGATGGCACAAAATCAGGTTCTACTGTACATTTCATTTACATAGATACGTATATATGCATGTATTTCATAAAAAATCAACGAAACTGAAACATTCACAAAAAACTTTATGAAATTTAATACGACATTTTCAAGTTTTTTTTTTTTTTTTTTTGAGAAACAAAACATTTATTAAGCTTTTGCAAAATAGTCTAATATTTTTCCTTTGCATTGTCTTGTTTAGTATCTTGTATAGTTACATAGATCTGAATTCGAGGATTTTATGCAAAACAATCACAAAGAAACTGCAGTTCTTTAAGAGCGATGCGAATTTATTAGCGAAAATCCAATCCTTTAAATACAGGATTCAGCAGCAATATTCACAGAGTAAATCCCCGAAGGTCTTCCCACCTTCAACAGCAATCGAACACAATCATCAGTGTTTAAAAATACATGTAAGTAAAAGATTATTCACAAGCACAGCCGAGCTAATCGCTAGTCAAAACAATGTTCACTCCTCGCTGGTTTAATCCAGACTCACTGGTTGCAGCTGGCACTCCTATTTATAGGCGCGGCAGAAACTTCCAGAAATATAACCGATCGTTTCATCGAGCGTGACGTTAATGGAGAGATCCACTACTTTCTAGAAGAATCCAGAGGATTCCGAACTCACCAACATGGTCGCCGATGACGCCAAAGTCGCCAAATTGGTCACCAAAAATGAGGCCAACTTGGCTCTACCACCAAGATTTCGCCAAGTTCTCATTGAATCGCCATTATAACGTAAGTAGCCATTGTAACGTTGTGAATAGTACAATTTTAACATGAAATGAATATAACACACATAGAGTAATATAAATGCATTAAACACCCAAATACAAATTATTTACACTATTTACAGAAAATTCGCAACAATATTTAAAGCACACACATTACACAAACTTCAAAATGTCTTTATCTGCCATATTTTGAGTTGTACATGTATTATCATCATCTACTGCAACGAATTCTTCCGATGATACAGCTGAACAGTACAATAATACAAAATCTTTCTCAAGCACACCTCTTAATACTCGCCTGTGCAGCTGGTGTTTTCCCTATTTTGTTCATATCCAGAAGGGAGATTATTTCTTGTTAAGTTATTTTCGCTTGGTGAAAAGATAAATAAATGCATGTTATTGATAAGAGGAAAACACGAAATTATCCAAAAAAGGAACAAAAAAAAAAAAAAAAAAAAAAAAAAAAAAATGTCATTCAGAAGTAATGAAGTAAAAATGATTGAGAAGTAACCTATCCAAAGACATTTCGAAAATTATTAGAATATTATACACATATAATCTATAAAAATAACATTTCAAAAAATAATTCAAATAAAATAAATCAATATCTTTGTAAAGCAATCTAAGCGAAATTATCCATCACAGACTTTAAGGTATCCGACTACCCTAAGATCATGACAATTTTTTTATGATTTTATTTTATAGGCCATCTTATTAGCTTAGTAAAAATTCCAAGTTTTTTTTTTTATTTTCCATTCACTAGAACAAAAACTACAAGTGTTTTAGTAAAAGCAGATGCCATAACTTAACACAAGATGTCAAATTTTAAAATGCGTTTTACTCGAAATGTGTTTTTTTCGAAAAGCTCAAACGGGGACAGCTATTGCTCAAAATGGTTTGAAAATAGTTTGCTGAAATTTTTTGTGTATATTCTGTATAATACTAGAAGAGTTTTGACCTTCAGATTTATCAATCACTGTTTTATTTCAAAATGTACAGTCCTTTATATGAATATAATCACTCTTTTTTTTAACCAATTTCATTTAATGATTAGGATAAAGTCCTCTAGTCTTTGTAAAAATTAAAATATCGCTTATCCTGAAGGTTATTTCAAACATGAATAACAAAGTAACACATCAAAAGTGAAAAATTGAGAATTTGTTCATAAATTTTTTTGTACAGATCAAGTCCCGTTTATGAACCTTTTTTGTATATTTTCACCGGTTTTTTTGCAATTTTAATAATAATAAATTTTTTCCGCTTTAAATTTTACATTTTTTTCCTTAAATTATAATAAATAAATCTAAAAATCATAAAAAAAAAATTCCCATATTTCCATTTTTACAAAAAAAAAAAGTTGTCACAAGTAGTCAGATACCTTAAGTACACCAAAATCACTATAGTCTTTTACTCACAACAACATAGTGAGACATAGCCATCCTGTGATGACCATGTCTTGCCGGTTCCGCGTAAGCTAGAGGTGTGGGATTATCAAAATGATGAGACATAATTCTTAATACAACTTTTATTAAGAGTAACTTATAATACTTAAATTCTAATTTGACAATTATTAATTAGAGTGAGAGTCAAGCCCAAATTAAATCACGTATTTAAGTCAGATCACGCAATTAGATCCTCTATCTCAATTATCCTAAATAATCCTGTTATCTAATTACTTATATCTAATATTACCTTTTCCAGTTCTGGTCCCTTGACCTAGAGAATATAATCTATAACTTTATATTTGAAGATTCTTGATCCGCAATGCAGCTAATTCTTGACTGCTTATTCTTGGTCCGCAAGATTTCACACTAAGCTTTGTCACGCTATTGATCAGAATGATTCCACACTACAATCTCTGAGCCTGCTACGCTATGCTATGCTATATCTAGGTTTGCCGCGCTATCCTTTTATAGTATATCTCATTTACATGTTACATTCGTTTATCTTCTTGGTATTGGGTTGGAAAGGTTTTGCCATTAATCGTGGCCGTCAAAGAACATAGGAGTCATGTTAATCAGAAAGGCGCGAGAGACGTCACAATAGTATCTACATATTTGATCTCAAATAACTTCCCATGTAGAACGGAAAAAAAAACTTATTTTATATTCTTTCAAAAGAAAGGTAATATTGTTTGAGGATCATATTAAAAGCTAGTAGATACGAATTCAGATGCTGTTTGATGTAAAACAACTGCGTAGAGAAAACTGTTAATATATAATAATATATCAAAATAGTGAAATGATTTAATAAACTTTTACGGTATTAAAATAAAAAAAACAAAACAATGGAAAGTAGAACGAACGGAAAATGAGCTATTATCAATTTATGTGAAAGGACTTTCATAAATTACAAGGCAATTCGGTTCATCTGTCCTAACAGTAAATTCAACGAATATTGTGACAATCTGACAGAGGCAGTATCTGGTCTTGCACACAGTGATAAGACATATAGGAATAGGAAATGATGATGATGTTTCAAGAGCTCGACTATGCAAATGGTTTATTGATGATACAGCTCGGGGGAGAGCCTCTTATTTAGAATAGGAGGGTTGAATTTATGTAGAACGATGTAATCCATGTTATTTGACCAAAACACGAAACATTTTAGAATACGGATTATTTTCATGCATTATAACAAGTAATATTCATAAAATGGATGAGTATCGAAAAAACGCTTAATACAGAGAAATTTGTTTAAAGCAAAAACGCTTAATACGAAATATCGGTTAAAGCGAAATAATACAACAGTCCAGACCAGGGTTCGGCAACCTATGACACGCGTGCCACATGTGGCACGTGGTACAATTCTCAGTGGCACTCTGCACTAATCCACAATTTTTTAAAATTTTTGCATGGATGGAAAATGATATACTTGTAATGGACCTTATTTGACGAACATTTTCAGAATTATGGACATTTACGGAATTACGAAATAATTTGAAAGATAACTCTAAAAATAAAATTACAGCTGTTTTGTAAATTATTGAATATCATTGCTAGGGAGATTTAATTGTTTAAAGAGAGAAAATTGAGTGTACACTGCTTTCCGCTTTTGCTTCTCTACATATCTAGTAAAAAATCTTTCCTCAAGTGAAAAATATTTTGAGTCCTCAAAGAAATTGTTTAACAACTGAATACTCAGAATCGTGTCAAATTGAAAGTCACAAATTGTACTCCTGATTGTAAGATATAAAAATAGAGCGGTGCAAGCACTGCATTCGCATTAAAATTTTTATTTTATTATGAAGGAAAATACTTATATTTTTATGTTGCCTCTTTCTTATTGTAATAAATACGTTTATAAAAAATACATAATATATGTACAATTTTAATTATTTTTATTGTTGTTGAAGAATTTGTTATATTTTGTGCTGTTTATTTTTATGTTAAGAAATATTTTTAAGTAATACAAAATTAATACATACAAGAACTGTAAATCTATGTTACTGACCCCTATTCTCTAACTCTGCAGGCATTATCATGGGAATCGAATTGTTTCAAAAATGTCGTACTGTGTAGCACGTTGAATGATATTGGTAGATTAATTTGGCACGCCACAGCTAAATGGTTGCTGATCCCTGATCCTATGTATTTTCATGCGAAATAAAACCGCTTAACACGAAACGATTTAGCTTTTGAGAATGAACAAAATACGGAAAACACCAGTCGCGCAGGATTGATTTAAGAGGGGTGTAAAATGAAAGAAGTGGTTTCACGTGTTTCGTAGAGAGGCTGACTTGGCTTTGAAATACATTTGGAATGACCTGTGCCACGAACCAATTTTGTTTCTCTATAAGCTAATTTCACCCTCCACCCTTTTAAAGACCACACAAAAACATCTAATCTCTCATCAGTTGGCTTCGAAATTCAATGAAGAGTACATCTGAATGTGAAAGAAAATCAGTGAGTCAGTTTTGCATTATTTTTCTACTTAAGAAGAATTTTTTTTTCTTCTTTTGCGAGCAAAATATCAAGGGGCTGTGCGAGGAATACAAAATACTATTTCGCTTAAAATGATGATGGAGCTTTTTAAAGCTATTAAGGGGACTTGGTACCCCAAAAATGACAGGCCTATCGATTTTTGTTATTTTTATTTAATCTTATTCTTTGCATTATTATTTTTCGATTGATCATTTGTGCATGTCGGATAGTTGGAAGTTGAATAAAACTTCATTTGAAAACAAATTAGGCAATACAGCCACGCCCCTTTTTTTAGAAAAAAAAAAGCAAAAAAAAAGCACTCTGATGAAAACAATCTATTTTATAAAGAGAAATAATAACTATAAAAAAAAAGAATGTGTAATATATAAAGCAGAATATTACCGAGGCAATACAATAATGTCATTTTTTTTCTTTGTGAAATGTATGCATGTAAAATTTTTGAATTAAGGCATTTTATATTAATAATTTCATAATTTCAATTCTTATTCATGATATTTTTTTCATACAAATGTAATACTTCAATTATAAGAAGAAAAAAAACTAATATTTCTGTCGTGACAGAAAAAAAAAATTTTTTTTAACCCCCCTTTTTCTGAATTTTCTTTTTTAATTAATACTCTCTAGATCATTTATAAAAATGTATGGGATCAAAAAATATGAAAATGCAATTATTTTAAAGGAAATATATAACTAATATTTTAAAGCGGTATTTTAAGTTTATTTAAACTTATTATATTTATTTTTTCAGAATTATAAACTTTAAAGTGCTTTTTCTCAGTTTGTGTTTTTCGAAACATTAGTGCATTCAAAATGGTACTCCTTCCACAATTTTTTACCAATCACTTCCATTTTTTCTCCTGCGTGTTATATATAAAACATGTAATAAAATTTAGGATCCATTTTGCTATAAATTGAGTACTTTTTTTAAAAAAAAAATTAAAATGTAAGAGATATTGGCTTTTTTGTTGATTTTTAGTATACATATCAACATTTTATTTTTTTTCCTCAAAAACGAATTCAGTTATTGTAAAATAGATCCCTAAAGTTGTTTAGAACATCTCTATAAGAATATTACAAAAATTTGAGGTCAAATATTTTATAATTACAAAAGGAGTAGAATTTCAAAATTTTCCAATTTTTTTGCAAAAAATTTAAATTTTTAAAATTTTGTGAATAATTTGTGAAAAATTTCATCTCGTATTATTTTCTTGAATATAAACATTATATAAAATGCTAAGATATAATTTTTAAATACATAAATAAAAAAATTGTTCAAAGGGTACCAAGTTCTCTTAATCAAAAATGGAAGACAAATACGGAAATCTGTGAAGATTTTGGTTTTACAAACTCTACTACAATAATTTTAAAAAATGGAGTGAATTACGTTTTAATGTTTGAAAGGTTTTTATTAAATACATATCTTCGTGAATAAAATATAATCTAATAAACTTAATTTTTTGATGAATATGTGTTTTTTTTCTTTTCTTTGCAATACCTTTTAATACGAAAAAAATATTCCAGTCCCCACAGTTTCGTATTAAACAATTTTCACTGTATTTTTCACTGTATAAAGCTTAAAAGCCATATATATCTTAATCTTAATAAATTACTTTTAACCTTCAAATTTAAAATAGAAATACGTTTAATTAAACTTGAAACAAAAAACCCAAAAAAGAAATTTAGTAACAAATATATGAAGTTTAATGATATAATGATTCTTCATTAAAATTGTTTTTTCAATTTCTAATATTAGTTAACAATCTCTATGTACTTATTTATTTTGGTGGAATTTTTTATCGTTAATAAAAGGCATTTTAAAGCGCTCAATTGAGCTGAAATTTTATATACATGATTACTTTGGATGACAATACAATAATTTAATTATATATAATAAAAATTAATTGATTAAAATTAATTATTTAAAGAATTACAAATACAGCCACGTTGGCATCATTTTTGGCAACTTGTGTCAAAACTTGAAAAGGTTTTTCTCACATTTTTAAGTGTTCATTTGAGCTGAAATTTTCTATACACTATTATTTAGGGTAAAAAAACTAATAATTTAATTATAATTAATTAAAATTAATTGACTGAAACTAATTATTTAAAGAATAACAGTACAACCCCGTTGGTTTCATTTTTAGCGACTTGGGTCAAAACTACAAAAGATTTTTTTTCTCACGTTTTAAAGCAATCAGTATAACTAAAATTTTACTAACACGATTGTTTTGGATGACAATACGAAACTTAATGATAATTAATAAAAAGTAATTACCACTTAATGTTGTGATTCTGCCCTATGTATATACATATTTATATTAATTGTAACTATTTATAATGAAATGCAGCTAAAATAAAATTTTTCTTTGTTGATCTAAGTAGGAGTTGACTTAAAAATTATTTTTTTATATTACTTGTTTGTATTTAGTAACATAATTTTATACACTACTAGTTATAAAAATTTCAACACGATGAAGATGTCATGGAAACTAAGCGTATTTTAGATGAAATGCAAATAATAAAATTAGGTTATGTAAAAATAAGTAGAATTACAAAGCTGTCACGCATATGTGAGCATAGAAACATTCTTAAAATCCTCGAGTGAGCTGTGAATAAAAATCATGTACTCAGCTTTAAACATGCACGACATTGTTTATTTTATGTATGAACAAAATATTAAATGCCTGAATTCAGCCATTATTCGTTTTGAAACTTAAAAAGTGACACAAAGGCTCTTAAGTATGAACAACGCACATATTTTGAGATTCTTTTTAAGAATAGCTTGATGTTCTGCTTATAAACATATGTGTTTTTCTCTGAGAAGCGTTTTACTCACTCATTCACTCAAACAATCATCACGATACCTCCGGAACTAATAGACCTACAAACTTGAAATTTGGCAGACATGTTCTTTTTGCTTAGCAGAGATTCGATGATAGCAGGTTTTGTCGAAATAGATTCCAAAGAGGGGGCACGGGAGAGTTTTAAACTGAAGAATATCTCATTTTTGAACTATTACACTAAAAGCCTTGAATTTCGGCAGGCCTGTTTCTTTTGTTAAGTGGAGATCCGCTAAGAACGGGTATCGTGGAAATTTTAATTCCAAAGAGAAAGGGAATTACAGAGGCAAAAAGATAAATACTTACATTTCTGTTTCAAAAATTCTCGTCGTCTTTTTTAAATCGAGTGGTGAGTGCTATAAAAATGATTTTTGATACAATCGTAGCTTAATACTAATACTTAGACATCATGAAGTACTTAGCAAAGTGACTAGGTAACGGCCATAAATATATTAAATTTGATCCACCTTTAATTTACAGTTTTAATTTATCCAGTACTAAATTGCAGGAATTTTCAACTTTTAGGAAATGATTAGATACATTTTTTTGTTAGAATTTAGTATCTTATGTCAATATAGTAAAACTAGAGAAGTCTTTTCTTTAGTAAGGAGACACATATATTATCCAGTTCTTATACGAATGTATCGCTACGAAAAAAGTCTACAAAAGCATCTACTTTTTAGAAACTTGATTGTACGCTATGTCTTTTCCAGCATTTAACCTAAAATGTCGTTTAAAGGACAAGAAAGAAATCTTTCGACAAAATGGCGGAAACTTCTAATTTTATAGCTCTCAAAAAGCTCTTGATGATTTACTTAATGATTCCTCAAAGGTCCTTAATCCGAGACGTTTATTCGTTGATAGCATCATTCTCAAGAAATATATATAGACCTTGGCTCTAAAATTAATGAAACATCAGCATCAAAAGAGACATTTACAATGTAGCTTTAAATAAATCTTCCGCGCTTGTTTCACAATCCACAGTGGATCTCTTTCTCCCTTCTGGTAACGCAGACTAATAGGTGCCGTCGTTCTCGAGTTTCCCTCCCCCCTCGAGCTGGACTTGACTCGCGAATCCTCCCCCGATGAACTGCTTCGTGCTCGGAAGACAAATTAGCTTTGATTAGGCTTGAGGTGCCTTCACTCTGTGATGTCGGTGAACAACATTTTTCAATGTTTGTCCAACGCTTGGGAGGAAGATGGCTGTTGCTGAGGTTTTATTTCGCGCTTCAATGGATAGAGGGATAATATTTATTTATTCCCTATAGAATTGCACATATATGTTTTCAAGAACATTTTATAAAGCAGGGGTGGCCAACCTTTTAGGGTAGAGTGCCACTATTTGATAAAAAAAAATTATTATGTGTGCCACTTCCAACTTTTCCAATAAACAAATATAGAACATTGAAAAAAAAGTTATTTATAAGCTTATTATGGGATTTTTGCACAAATAAAACCTTTTTTTTTAACGCAAGTCTATGCAGCCCAAATTTAAAAGCAATGCAATAAATGTGACGGAAGTACAAACTTAAGTTTTATTCTTGATAAACTTTTTTACAAGTTCAATCAATTAGGTTAGGTATAAAATAAAAATGAGCAGCTTGAATTATTTAATTCAAATAATTATTAAACACTCAGTATCTACTTAATGTGGATTTTGAATTACGACTTTTTTTTACAAAGTCATCTATATAAGGATAAGCTCTTACAGATGCTAACAAAAGTATGTTATTATAGATGCAAACTAACTAGTTTAAGGGATATTTATTTTATTATGTTCATTGCAGAAAAAATTTGTTCCCAAGTATATTTTGATATACATTTTGAGGTTTTTTTTGTTTGCGAACCACATTTAAAAAAAAACGTTATTTGTTATCTTTTCAAATTTTTTAAAGTTTTCAGTAAGTCATCGCGTGTCACTAAAATAACTCCATCGTGCCACATTGTGGCATTCGTGCCGCGGGTTGGTCACCCCTATTCTAAGCTCTTACAGTGAACAAATTGAGTTTGAACCTAATGTATTTCTAAATTTTGGATACAAATCGATTTGTATTACTTCTCAATATTTTGTTGTATGTGTACCAAACTAATGAGATTCGTACAGAGGAAAGGTTGAGAAAAATTATTTAATTCAAGCATCTTTATACCTTTTTTGATATTTTATTGTAACAATAACGATTATAAGAAAATACGCATTTAATCGTTATAGAATCTTAAGGTATCCAACTACGTTCGGAACCATGATTTTGCAAAAGCGTATAAATGGATAATATTTATGATATTTAGTGTCGTTTAGATTAGAAAATGTACATATAAAATTATTTTAAGAATTGTATTACAATAAAAAATTATTTAAGTACAAAATATTTTGACAAAAAATGAACATAGAATGACCCATTTTCAAAATATTCTCCTTTTGTGAAAAATGCGTTTACTATAATAATATTTTGCTTGTGTAAAGCTCAGACCTCTGTACAGAGGCTCAATTCGAATTTTTTTTTAAATATATAACATAGAAGTGGGTTTATCCATGTTTTACGACAACAGAGGGGAGAAATTTTAATAAAAAAACGCCGGTAATTATATTTCAATTGTGGTTGTAACTCTGAAAATAATGTGAAATTTTTAAAAATCATAGTTGAGCATCTGTACAGAGGTCTGAGTCATATACAGGCAAAATATTATAATAGAAGCATTTTTCACAAAAGGGGAACATTTTGAAAAAAAAGGTTATTCTAAGTTAATTTTTTGTCGAAATATTGTATTTAAATAATTTTTTTTGTCAAAATGTCCTTAGATTAGAATACATGTATAAAAAAATTTTTTGTGACACTAAATATCATGAAAATTATCCATTTATGCGCTTTTTTAAAATCACGGTTCCGAACGTAGTCGGATACCTTAACTTCAGCAGAATGCTAGTTACAACGAACTGTGATGTTAACCATGATTCGATGGTGACTAACACATGCACATTACCATGTAACATATCAACTGATTCATTTTGTATTATTTATTATTCCTTATATTCATATTCTAATGTTTTATATAATTATAAAAATATGCACTTTGTGCAGTTCTGGAGAGGCCATGGACTCCGCACATATTCTACACCAGGGGTAGCAAACAAGCGGCCCGGTCAATACAACGGCACACATTAATAAAATTACAAACCAATGCAGAATAAAAATATGATTCATATAAAATGGCAGTAGATACTAGTATTGTGTGTGGGTGTCATTCAATAATTCAATCAAGTTGGTATTTTCCAGAATTTATTAAACATGTTTTTAACTTTAATAAAGCAATAATCTTAATAATCTCAACCAAACTGAATTACCAAGTAAATCATTAGATTGAAAATATGCTAAAGAAAAATGGCAATATTCCGGAGAAAATCCTAGAACGACACACCCAGTATTAATGAAGCCAAGATCAAGATTTAAATTATCTGTGAAAAACCACAGCACCTGGTAATGTTTAAGTTCAGTTTCAGATCAACACATCCTTTTTAAAGAATACGTTTTCAAAATTCTACGTATTGCCATAATGCTTATACCCACTGATTTTTTATCTTTACGATAATAAAGCTTGGTTGGATTCTAAATTTATTTTAGTTCACAACAGTGAATATGACGAGATCGACACTTTAACTGGTACCTATTATTTACAAAAATGACAGGTAGAATTCCCTAAACATTTTTTCTTTAAAATTATGTTCCTTTTTTTTTTTTGCTGTTATTTAACAAAATACGTACATTTATTTTGAATGTACTTCAATTATATAGGTAAATACGCTATCTAAGCATAAATGATATCTAAAATATATCAAAAGTTGCGCTACGGATTTTTTAATAGCAGCAAAATATTGAAGTAATTTAAAAACATACAAGCAAAATGCATTAAGAAAAGTTGATTATATGTTCAACTGCAAAATAATTTATTGTTGAACAAAAAGCTGAAAATACAGATTTTTAATAAGATGTTCTGTTAAATAATTAACAGTATTTAGCTGTAAAAACAACTGATTTGAGTTAATTTTATATATATATATACACAGTCAGTATGCAGTAATATGAGTCTCAGTTCCCCAACTCTAGTATGGATTAGTGCACGTATTAGAAAATATTTTGCTCTCAGAAAGTGAGACTTATAGGTTATATAGAATTATTGCTTAGTTCAAATTACGCTTATTGATTTGTGCAGTTTGCTCCAGGTGCAGTTGGTAGTTGGTTATCTTGCTAGGGGCGTACCTACCGCCGTATCAATGATACGGGACCCCCAAGCCCCAGGGACCCCAACATGTGTAAATACAGTATCACTAAGAATGTTTTCTTCTAAAAAAAGGGCCTCGAAGGAGTTTTTATACGGGGAACACTCAGAACTAGCTACGCCAATGTATCTTGCTTCAAGAATCTCAAGCAATTCTGGATTTGAAAGAAGATGAAACATATGTCAGTTTTTAAAAACTAAAAGCCAAGAGACACAAACTTGTTTTCCGATCCAATATGGTTGCAAGGCTCATCTTTCATGATTGATATAACCAAACAGTTAACCAATTTAAAATTATCGTTGCAAGGAAAAAAGATCAGATCAATACGAACATGTTTGACATAATGAAATAATTCAAATGAAAGTCAGTTCGTTGGGAAAAGCAATTGAAAAATGAAAGTTGAAAGCACTTACCGACGTCCAACATGAATAAATCAGGTTTAAATGCCGCTGCATCATATCAAAAATACGCAGAAAAAATTTCAAATCTTAGAACTGAATTTGAAACAAGACCTAAAGATTTTAATTATTTGGGAGACAAATTTTAATTTTTTTGTTCGATTTTCTCAATAAATATAGACTCTGTACCCAGCCATAAGGTAAATAGAGGCGATCGAGATTCAGCGCGGCTTAAATATTAAAGCAAAATTTATTGAAGTGTGTGTGCTTGAATTTTACAAATATTTACCAGCCAGGTTTGGAAATACTCTAAAATTCGCTTATGAAATTTTTACCATATTTGGAAGTATATATAGGTGCGAGCAGTTACTTTCAGTTATGAAAGGAATCAAGTCTCCTGTTAGAATAGTACTAATTAAGTATTTAATTTCACAGGGAAATTTTAAAGCTTTAGTTATGTGTTTTTCAGAAAATTCTAAACTTAAGATATTAAAAAAATAATTCTCTCTGTGGAGAGATCCGAAAACATTCCTATCCATTTATTCGCAACCATTCTATTCGCCCCGCAGAAAATAGTTCTTCCTTATTTACGAACATAATAAAATTTTAACTCTCTATCTCCTAAAATTTACTTCGATGTCTATACACTATTCCCTAACCCCTTTTCCCTGTTTATCACAGAGATTCGAGAAAATTAATAAAAATGATACGGAAAGAAAAAAAATAATGATAATGAAGAGATAAATTTGGAAATTAGAGCTAAAAACCAGAATTAATAAGGTATTTTGTATCCCTATCTTCGACAGAGTGGAAAATGGGCAATGGACTTGTCAACGGAAAATAAATTAACTTGAGTTTTCTAATGTAATGTTCTCTTGTTACTCATTTTTCTCATCATAGTGTAGACAATATGGTGAAGCATTAACCGTTCGGATACAAATTTCAGAAAAAGAGAACAATCTAAAAGCTTTCATTTATATTCGAAGCGTGTCTTTACTATTATTGCAGCAGAGAGGAAAAATAAGACTCTCACATTATAATTAGCCGTTTCCCACGCGCTTCGCTGGGTATTTTATGATGTCGCATAAATTTATACTGTTTATATATATATATATATATATATATAAATTATTGATATCCAAGTCCAAACATTAAGAATTTGATTGCATTGAAAAATATACTTATAATTGTAAGTATCGCCTCTTGATATAAAAAGGATAGAGCTTTTAATTAATAATTTTTAATAATCTCTAAAATTAAATTTGAATGATTTTTTGATCTCACGTAACCCAAGAATTGGGTTAGTGGATTAGTGGATTTCCCCCAAACTAATTTTCAGTGTGATCTCTGCTCTGTAAAATAAACATACTTGCCAAATTTCAGATAAATGGGTCTAACAATTCAAAAAGAGGAATGAATTCTATAAGTCTCGTTGACCCTTCGCAACCTCCCTTGAAAGTCGATTTTCTTCAAACTCTTTGTTACAGGAATTCTATTCCATAAAGGAACAGACCTACCAATT
Organism: Trichonephila inaurata madagascariensis; assembly: GCA_019973955.1. Lineage (NCBI taxonomy): Eukaryota > Metazoa > Arthropoda > Arachnida > Araneae > Nephilidae > Trichonephila > Trichonephila inaurata. Next base: position 17,388 of record BMAV01004073.1, read on the forward strand.
TTCAAGCAGTTAGATCTAACAGTTTAAAGATTGAAATAATTATCTATAACGCTCTCTAAGCATCCGCAACGCCACTTAGGGGTCGATTTTTACAAAACCCATTTAGTAGTGGATCTCTTCACCATCAAAGGAATTTGCCAACCAGGGGCGTAGGTACCACAGTATCAATGATACAAAGCCCCAACACATGCGAGGAAAATTTTTTAACATTTTAAGGAGCTTCCAAAGAGGGTGTGCAAGAAACTTTGATGACTAGCTACGGCCGTGTTGTGCTTACCATTTATGAAGACTATACGTCTAGTTGCTTAAAAATGCAAATAATTATTCATGACACCTTAATCCCCCGCCACGCCCTCGATGATCGATTTTCGTAAAATCCGTTCTTAGCGGATCTTTACTCTATTAAAGGAACCTGCCTACCAAATCTCAAGTCTGCAGTTTTAATAGTGTTAGTCGCTTTTCTCCTATATATATATATAGTATATATATATTTGTGTGGTGTGTGTGTAATAATTCCCTCTAGTATCCTTTTTATTTTAACTCTTTGTACTAATATTTCAAATAACTTTAATTCTTTGGTCTAAAAGTAACATTGTAATCTTAATCGTAATCGGCTAGTCCGAAATCCCTGTCTCGCCCATTCTATCCAATCAGAACTACTATTACGTAATAATCACGCGCTTGCACTGCTGGTATAAAAGCAAAAATCTTATGTAATCGCTCTCTTTGTCTGCTTGCCTTCGTCATGTAAGAATGTAAATAACTGCAGCTCTTTGTCTTTGTGTCCTCCAACATGCCGCTGCCTATTCAATGTGAAAATGTACCACAATTGTGTTTTAATCTATTGATGTGTGCTTCATAATAAAGAAGGAAAAGTTATTCTGAAGATATCTTCAATAAACCAGATATGACAACAAGCCAACACCGGCCAACGCTACTACAATACAAAACATATATATATATAAGCTACAGCAAGTGTTGAATTTCCATTATATTTTCACATTTTGGAAACAAATTACATGGTATCAAATAAATCGTTTCGCTATATATGCTCCAATGAAAGATTACCTCTCCGATTAAAGGTATATGTAATTAAGGCTTTCCAAAATATTTAGATCTCACAGTAATGCTTAGTAATTGTTTGTTTTTCTGAAAAGAACTCAGCAGAAATGATTTAGTATAAATTACAAAAAGCTGATTATTAAAATAGCAATATTAGAATGGAAAGCAAATAATAAAACTATACTTATTATACGTAAGCAGCACAGTAGGAAAACATGATTAAATTTGCACGTAATTTGGGCTACACAAGATTCGAAGTTAGTATACTCAGTTGAACCTCTTGGGGCCAAAACGGTTCTAATCTAGGTTATAGCATCGAGAGTAGCACCGGGCTCGAATTATGAATACTGTTAAGTCATTCCAAGCTGCTTCAAGTATGCCACACTTCATTTTTTTTCTTTCTTTCCAATGAGGCTACTGATTGGTAATTACTATTGCAGACCTAGTACGTTCTCCGGTAGCTGGCAACTCTTTTTAGTGTGTCACCATAAAGTTGGATATCAATTGCAACAATGTAATTTTAACTCCCAGTTTTCTCCCCAGAGAAAGGCACAAGAGATCTGGCAATGCAAAATTGCCCTAGGAATTAACAAACTAATCCGGCAGAATATAGGGATATTTAACATGCCACATAACCATAGAACATGGACGCTGCAGATTTTTTGCATCATGAAAATCCATCTACTTGTGCCTGGGTTGAACCCTCATTCTTTAGCGTACAATGCCAACGCCAAACCAACTACGCCACCCAGTCGGCTCTTCATCAATCATTGTGGTTGGAAAACATTGGTGGCTTAGTCTCTCAGCAACCCATGACCAGATGTTTTCAATGTGTGGGAGGTCTGGAGAACATTCGTACACCCTCTACGTTGTCGTAGGCCAGGTAACTGGTCACTCAGCTACCACATTCACAACAATATGATGGATCTATAAACTGCACTCTTAATAGGCTACAATCCTGCCTCTATCGATTTCTGACACGTGCTGGTGTTATTTACTTCTTCTAACACGATCTTCTCACAAACAATCGACATTCAAATGCGATTCCTGAATGAGATATCGCTGCTTAACCTTCATTTTATACGAAGTTTCAAATGCCATTTCTCCCACCGACATCGTGCGATTGCCTTGCTAATAATTTGCTTATCCAATCAGCATCTTCCTTTCAAGCGAATTTATCATTAGTACCAACCATTTCTTATGGTTTAACATTTTTTTTTTGGTCAACAGTGTACAAAACAATACTAGGTCATTATCGATGACTAAATCAGACACTAATAATGAAACAGCGATGATGTTATACTGGCTTTACATAAATTGTATGAGCTAAGTTATATTGCTGCAAAATTCGAATACAATTTCTGTCGTAACAATATCATTAAATAGGGCAGTATTTATTCAAACACATAGCGAACATTTAATTGCATGTTAGTTTAAATAAATATCAGTACGCCGCCACTATATACAATCCATAACATTTACTTGAAGCAGTCTATTCGAAATAAATTAAGTGGTAATATATAATTCAGAGACCACCTTTATTCCAAATTTGAATGACTGAGTTTATTCCGAAGTAAATGTAGTCGCTTATTTTAAGGACCTTCTCACAGATAAACAAATTAAAATCTCAGAATGATGAAAAATGATTCATTCCAAATCTTCCAATTAAATTACATGTTGAA
>BMAV01004073.1:20898-39856 GCA_019973955.1 Trichonephila inaurata madagascariensis
ACGATTTTAACCTCTTAAGTGTCACTGGCGTTTTTAACGTTTCGCTCAGCCGAAACGTTAATTGTCCTGGGAGTGTATGAACCTCGTTCCGAAGTACCATCTTTTCTGTGCACTGCTATTCATAAAATTATTCCCAAGGCTTTTAGAATGCAATAAAATGAATCTGACAGACTTTGCAAAGGATTTACTTATTTCAGAGGAATTGCTTTCTTATTCCTTTTCATCCCCCTCCCCTCAATATATCACATACGCCACATGGCGCGTCTATTTGGAAAACGGTGTCATTGGAGGGCGAATTGCATAACTTTTAATCAGCAGTTAAGGGATTAATTATAAATAATACAAATTATTACGTTGAATGGGCGTTATTCTTTGGGCATCTGGACTGTAAAACAGTCCTCAATACCATATCATGACTAGTCTTTGATATTGGGCTTGACGAAAGTGGTGTTTTCCATTCTGCTGAGTGGCATGACGGCGATTGGTCGAACGATGGAATCCGGGAGGCGTGGCTATGGTGCTTCATCTGGGTGAAAAAAGTTTAAAGTGTTTTGGCTTGGTTGAGAGCTTAGAAGATGCTCTCTGATTGGATGCTGGGTACGGTGAACAGTGACTCCAATTGGCTGCTCTGGGGGCTGAGATTTAGAAAATGGGGAGGCGCTTGTGCAGTGGGGAAGAGAGAAATTAATAATGAAAAAATTTAAAAGAAAGTAAAATTTTAGCTAACTATGGTGCAATAAAAAATTTATTGCATGAAAGATTAAGTTAAAGGAGGATTATAAGAATCAAGAAGAATTCTTCTTCATCCTTTAGTGTTATCATTTGGAATGTAAGGAATTAAGTTATGCATATTAGAATTATTGGTTTCAGGTAGAGCGTTGAAAAAGTTAATTGCTATTTTCTGAATATGAGATTTAAAACTATTAATTTTTAATGCATTACGTATGTCGTCACTGCGCATGTATCTTGTGGCTTTGACAATCATACGTAATTAAGAATTTTGCAGAGTATCAAGAATTTTAATATTTGTATTAGCAGCATATCCCCATACTGGACAAGCGTAAGCTATTATTGGACGCATAACGGCAGTATAGAGAAGTACTTTGTTTTCTATACTTAAATGAGAGTTCCGGCCTATTAAGGGGAAACAAATTATTACTTTAATTTTTGTATATAATTATATACAAAACCATGTAATTATTAAATTGGTACTTAATTCAGTATTATTAAATTAATTATCAAATACATCGTGCAGTACTGATACATTTATAAGTGTATTATATCAATGTAAATGTGTATTTTATTTTATATTATGTCAGAATGTAGTTGTTTTTTTGTTTACTTTCAGAAAATTAATAATTTTTTAAAATAATATTTTGTTTGAGACTTTTCAATATGCCCTCCCCTTGTTGAGTTATCAAGTCCCCCTAGGGGGTGCGCCCCACAGTTTGAGAAACGCTGCCTTAGGATGAGAACGATCTGATGGAATTGATGACAGTTTATAATAATTAAGAAGTCGACAATGACGAAGTCGAAGAGGAAGTACAGCTATTAACAGCCGATTTTATTCGCAAGGACTTGACATTTGCTATAAGTAGGGGACAACATTTTCTTACTCATGATCCTAACATAGAGCGTGCATTAAAATGTCTACGTAATCTTGTTTTGTGTAGCAGGATATCAAGATTATATAGGCAACTTGAGAAACCAAAAAAACAGACGCTAACAACAAAGTAATTCCAGCTGAAGCCGTTAATAAGGAACGAAAATCTTCATTTCATTTGAAACCGACATTTTTCTGACATATCTACTCATGATACCAATATTGATTCAGTTCGTAATGAACGTGCAATTTTGTTATCAAGTAGCGATGAATAGTTGTTAGTTATTAGTTTTATTCCTAATTCCAAATTGAATTTTTATATGTTGTATGTATTTATAAGACTAAATACTAATTAAATTTTTTTTGTAATAAAAATTAATTGTTTTTGTTTCACAAATATGTAACGTAGATATTGATATTACTTATCTGCATGGTTTGTTTTTGGAAAATAATTGGAAATTTTTCCTGTTACACGATTTTTTAAAATTGTGGAACATATCTCAAAATTTATCATAGGTCGCGCGTATTTTTTACATGATTTATTTATTTTGCATGGTTTTCTAAGAAACGTATCTACCGTGTAAAAAAGAGTTGGGTGTATTCCACACCGCGCCAACGGGAAGATGTTTGAGCTTTTGACAGATTTAATGAGCATCGCTTTCCTACAAGGTTGGTATTTAGTAGTACTGGGCTCGAAATGCCATGCCAGCCACTATCTCCTACCCTTACTAATAGGCGAGCGCGGCTTTGCGATAGTCAAAACTTGACAAAAACTGCGCTTTTTAAGTAAATAATAATGTTACTGAGGATTTTCGAAATGCCGTGTGAACTTTTAATTTGTTTTGTTTTGGATTTTTATGAGTTTTGTTTCCTGTTATTTGAATTTGTTGTAATTACTAGAGAGATCGTGAATAAATTAAGATTTTTTGCAAAGTGCCTGCTAATGTGACTGCTAACCTGTCCTGAGTGTGAATGATTATCACTTACAGAACAATACCATATATCATCGTAGTCAAACCAATATCTGCAATGTGCAAAAAGTATAACTTTGAGATTTGAGCCATTTTTATTTGGCAATATTCTGGCTGATGCCCACAGCATATTTTCTTAGCAACCACCATCATACATAACACTTAGAGTCATGTAGTTCTTTTTATACGAAAATTTGGTTAGTACACTAATCATATTAATCAAAATGTCGAAATCTCCAAAAAAAGCACGTACCAGGCAATGATTTGACAACAATGATATGTATAGTTTGATTAAAATAATAGTAAATATCTAAAATGGAAAAAGACAGAAGCAAAACTATTATACCTAGGGAAGGATCTGTTGCTATCCTTCAACCACCAGGATATCATGAATCTTATAGTTTCAACGGTTTTAAAATTGAAAGAAAAATCTCTATGAATGAATGAATATTAACGTCGCACTATCCAGCTATTCGAGAGCTTTTGGCGAATTACCTCGAAATTTTCCACCATGATCAAGTGACGAAGAAGACACCTGAGCTGGCATCCCCTCTCCTAACTTCTACACCACACCAACGGGAAGACATAGAGCATCGATAGATTTAAAGTGCATCTCTCCCCTACACGGCGGGTCTTCAGCGGAGGATCGAACTCATGACACGCCGACCACGAGTCAGTTACCTTAACTACTAGGCTACCGCGCGGCCTTCAAGAAAAATCTCCAAAGATATGTTGAGTAAAAATATTTTGTTTTAAGGTATTAAGGGTAATTGGAATGAAAAAACCCTAAATAGAAAGCAACAGAAAAGAAAATATGCAAATTATAATTAAGAAAAATTAGCAATTTAAAAAAATAGCTTTCGTTTCAATAAAATTTAATATATATATATATATATATATATCCTGCTAACCCTCCATGGATATCCTGCTAACTTTCTTTACAATTATATTTCTAATAGTTCTCAGTGATAATACAATATGTATTAATAACTATTGTTGACACACACACATTTTGTTTTAATATTAGTATTTTTAATTAATTATATAATTATTCAAGAGATGGCGGAGATACATGTTTAATAAATTAATAATATTATTATTTAAATATTGCTTGTAATCATTTATTTTCTACAAATATTTATATCAATATATATTTATGGTTTTTTAAACGTACATATATAGACTTTTATTTAAGGGTAATTGAGTTTTATATTTAGTTCCATTACAGAAATCTCTATGCTAATTAATGTTGAGAAAATAATATAAATCTTTCTTTTATGATTTCATACTGTGCGCAATTAATATTACACATATTTTAAGTATCTTTTATGATTAAAATATGAAAACTGCACTTTTTTTCTTCAGAATACTCATAGCAATATGTGAACGTATAAAATATAACAAATTAAGTTTATTTAAAAGATACTTTTTGTCTAAATATTCAATTTAAATTTTGATACTAAAAAGAAAATATTAACTTTTGTAAGAGTTTACAAAGTCAAGAGAAAAAAAAATGACACTTAAAGTAATGAAATACTAATTTTCTTCTTTCATTGCTAGGCAACTACAGGGGAAATAAAATAAAATAAAAAAATATAGATACAAACTATTTTAACTAAATGTAAAAAGACCGAGCACCAGTCGAGCGTAAATTAAATTCCAAATGCTTTTCTCATCTAATTCCGACGATTCAAATTCTATTAATTTGAGTCTTAGTTTGTTCTCCATAAAAATTGTTTAGATGCTTAAGTTAAAGAAATGGAAATATAGCCATGGCATTTCTTTATGTGATAAATCTTTTCTAATTTCCAAATATATAATGATATTAATTCCTAGAAATAATTTTTTTATAAAGAATGTGAAAAACATAACTCGAAAAAACGGAATTTTGAAATACTGTCAATGGAAAAAGGTGTTCAATAGATTGAATTTGTTCTTTCTTTCGTTAAAATAATTATATCGGAGAAAATTTATATTCACCACATATATAATCCAAATATTGAAACAAGCCACGTATGTTATTTTCCCTGTAACAACAATCTCTTTGTGGGAAAATTCAGTTTTACAAGCAAGGCTCGCTTCTTAGCGTGAACTTGAAAAAAAAAAACATTGTGATAACTGATGAAGATGTGACTAGAGTTCCCGAATTGGCGACTTCATCACGCTTGGTAACAAATTTGGTCAAAAAAAAGATATAGTTAAGGAATCATCGAGAAGGCTCTAGAATCGACACTACTCGAAATTTCCATGAATCTATATAAAAGACATTTGAAACAAAGATCATTGAAGTTCAGTTTAGGAGAGATCTCAGTCAAGATCAGTATCTGCTTGTACTTTGCCTGCAATAAGACAGAAACGTTATCTGCCTGAGTTCTGCAAGTTGAACTGTTTTAAAAAACCGTTTTTGGAACGCTGTAAAGCTTGTTTATAGCAAGCCGCTTTTTACACTATTGTAAATAATCGGATATAATAATGTATTGTGTATATGCGTCGTGTTGTCATCTGTCTGTCCTTGTTCATTAATAAATCTGTTATTTTTCACACAATTGGAGCTGTTGGCTGCCTTTTACCTCACAAATTTGCAACAATGTTTATACAGTTTGAAAAAGGTTTTATTTCCTAAAAGTTATATGAGCAAACATTTTCTATACTTGTTCTAGTTGTTAGTTAAACATTTCTTACTACAAGGTTTTACGATTTAGATTTCTTTAAAATGATCTTATCAATTGAAATTCAATTTAGACTATTTCAATAGTATGCGTTAAAAATAGCATCGAATTGGTTAGATGGAATGAAAAAACCCTAACTAGAAGGCAACAAAAAAGAAAATATGTAAATTTTAATTCAGATAAAATAGCAATTTAAAAAAAATAGCTCTCGTCTCAATAAAAATTTATATATATATATATATATATTCAGGAACATTGTAAATAGCGACCCAAGAAGGAAGCTAAGTACAATCGCGAAACTTTGCAAATAAGTACAGCGTAATGTGATATGCAAATGATCCAAGTTTTGTGCCAATACGCAAGCTCATACACGCCGAGGTGGCGCTACAATCAGGAAGAGGGTGCTATATAAGCAAGCGCAAATTCGAAGATTCTTAAACGTGACGATGACCCGCCTATTGTAGGACGACTTCGGTAAGCGAAACATGTCAGGTTAACGTGCTAGAAGACATTTCTCATAGTTAAGCGAGTTTGAGAGAGGCCTGATCATCGGGATGAAAGCTGCTGGCTCGTCGACGTACCGTGTTGCTGGCCAGGTGGATCATTCGGAGTGTGCCGTTAGAAATTGTTGGGAGCAGTGGACACGAGAAGGTACCCACGGGCGGAAAACCGCGTCTGGAGTGACCAGGAAGACCACGAGGAGAGAGGATCGAATGATCGTTCGGCAAGCACTTGTGGACCCCTCAGTGACTCGTTCAACGATACGAGCAGACGTAGGCGTAGCAATTGTTCCACAAACAATTTCCAGACACCTTGCAGAAGCAAATCTTAAATCCAAACGCCCTTTCCGTGCACTCCCTTTAACACCGGAACATCGGCAACTGCGTCTACAGTGGTGAAAAGCCAGATCAATGTGGAATGTCAGATTGGCAAAAGGTTGTGTTTAGCGATGAATCCCGGTTTGTTTTGGGGACAGATGATAAACGTGTACGGGTGTGGAGGCGCCCTGGTGAGCGGTACAATTCCCTCACACTGTTCTACGTCACACTGCCCTCACAGCTGCTGTAATGGTCTCTGCGGACATAGCCTATGATTGCCGGTCCACTTTAATCGTGATGCGTGGAACCTTAACGGGCCAACGTTACGTTGATGATATTCTTCGACCCCATGTAAGACCTTTCCTAAATGGTCTCCCAGAGGCAATTTTCCACCAAGATAATGCTCGTCCGCATACAGCAAGAGTTGCTCAAGACTTCCTACGTCATTTTCAGACTCTTCCCTGGCCGGCCCGCTCCCCCGATTTGTCCCCTGTAGAGCACGAGTGGGATCAGCTAAAACGGAAGATGCCATCGTGTCACTCCGCACATAATTTAGAGTTGGCTGTTCAAGATTTGTGGGCCCATCTGCCTCAAGACAACATAAGGTGTCTAGTCAACTCAATGCCGGACCGTGTGGCGGCATGTATTGTAGCTGGAGGTGGTCCAAAGCGCTATTGAAGTTGCCCAGTATTTGTGTCGTTGCACACCCTGCATTCGTTTAATTGTCTTGTTTTTGAGATCAAGTGAATCTCTCATCTGTGTCATTATGTGTATTAAATTTCAAATCGATGCTTTCTTCTTGGGTCGCTATTTTCAATGTTCCTGAGTATATATATATATATATTAGTTTTTATTAAAGCGAGATATATATCAGGTTTGAAAAGCTTAGCTTCAAAATTAAGTAAGTAATAAATGAAAATAGCGCGAACTCTTTACCACCGCGTAAGAATTTGTTGGTAAATAAGCCTATTTAAAGATGGAGCGAGCGCTGACGAAGGAGAACGCGTACTAAAAAAGGCTTAGCTGGTGACTCCTCACCGAATTGTTGTCTATTGTTCTACTCGGTTGCACGCCAAAGGGTCACCATGTTGGATTTTATGTGATTGAAGCAAAATAAAGACGTTATTATACATATGATGCCCTTCTCATTTTACCAGCAGGCCTGGGGCCTGCCATATATATATATATATATATATTGGAAGTATTATGAGTTTGTATAACTTTCAGTTTAAATTTTCTAAGATATGAATTCCTGCTGTTGGATAAAATATAGGCCTAATTTTTGTTATTTCTAATATAAATATTTTAAATTTTAAAATGGTACTTTCAAATATCTTTACTTATATTCGTAAGAACTAAATGAAATTCAATAATTTATAATTCTAGAACTTTCGAAATAATTATTTAGTATTAGTATACACAATAGCACAACTACATAAATAATTTATTATACTTTTATTCAGCTATCGTATATTTAAATAAATACACCAAATTGTAGTCACGTAGTAAATATTAAATTATCTATTAGTAAAACTTTAATAATGATTATGGTTTCCCAAAAGGTAACAATATTAGAAATGCATAAAATTATCCCATGTTTTGTTTCTTTACTTGAAAATATGTACTAATCTAAAGAAAGAGAGGAAGTAAAATTTTTCAAGTCGTGGTTATTAATATCTATTTGGATACAAGCCAAATGTTTTCTTCGAATTAAAATGCTTACTTTAAATCTAAAAATTGTATTTTATTAACACAATATGGGTCATTGAGCGTTTATTCTAACTATTATAAATAGAATGAAGTAAATGTTTCAAAAAATTCTAAAGAAAGTTTCACTATTCTTTCAAATAGTTTAAGCAAAAAGAAATACAGGAGTATAATGCGTTAGACCAAATATTGAATTCTAGTTGCTAACATAAATATCTTCACTTTGAACGGAAGGAATAACTTTTCGTTTGAAAAAATACAATTTATCAGTATTATTTTTCTTTCTTGCTTTAAAGTATCCGACTACGTTCGGAATCGTGATTTTGCAAAAGCGTATAAATGGATAATATTTATGATATTTAGTATCACTTAGATTAGAAAATGTATATAAAATTGTTTTAAGAATAGTATTACAATAAAAAATTATTTAAGTACAATATTTTGAGAAAAAAGAACATAGAATGACCCATTTTCAAAATATTCTCCTTTTGTGAAAAATTCTTCTATGATAATAATATTTTGCCTGTATATAGCTCAGACCTCTGTACAGAGACTCAACCAGAATGTTTGAAATTTATAACAGAAGTGGGTTTATCCATGTTTTACGACAACAGAGGGAAGCAATTTTAACAACAAAAAAAAACACGCCGATAAGTATTTCAATTGTTTGTAACTCTGAAAATAGTGTGAATTTTTCAAACATCATAGTTGAGCCTCTGTACAGACGTCTGAGCTATATACAGGCAAAATATTATTATCATAGAAGCATTTTTCACAAAAGGAGAACATTTTGAAAAAAAATTATTCTTTGCCGAAATATTGTATTTAAATAATTTTTTTTATCAAAATGTCCTTAAAACAATTTCATACATGTATTCTAATCTAAGTGACACTAAATATCATGAAAATTATCCATTTATGCACTTTTTTAAAATCACGGTTCCGAGCGTAGTCGGATACCTTAATTATACGTCATGATTATTTGAATTTTATACAAGGAAGCATTTACATTGTACATAGTAGAATTTAAATTTAAAAAATAACGATCTTCTACAATTACATTTATATGTCTTTATATTTACATATAGGGAGAGAGACTCGTATATACTCGCCTAAAAATCATTTCATTATGATCACTCCACACTTCAAGCAATTAACTCGCCTAGGAGAAAAAAATAGAGCATGCGCGTATGATGCTGGTGTATACAAAGCGCTCATGCACTGTTTTTCCCCACATAGAGCATATAGCAACATAATACGGTAAACAGCTAATTTATCACATTTCAATAAACAATAAATCGTTATGAATTTGAGCCTGGGAACATTGATTTCAAAAATGGTACGTTTGGTGTACCTCTCACCATACGTGCAGCCATTGTGAGTACTTATCGAAAGCATTGAATGAATGGTGAAATGACAAGTCACGGGACAAGGTGCATTGATTCCTGAAAGTGGAGATAACAACACACTGTTCTCCATAACTTAATGGTTACACTGGACGTTATCCCCAGTATGCCCAGGATTACTGCGTATGAACCTTCGTAGTCTCGGTGCCTTAATCGAGTCCCTAAGTAGATGACATGTAATTGATAACAGTACCTGCAATGGGGCATGGAACATAGACCATAGAAAAATAAAAAATAAATAAAAATCGCCTGATCCAATAAATAAAGTTTTCTGATCAATCACATTGATGGACGAGGGCGGACTCCCAACGGCAACCCTGGCAACCAAAAGCACAACTGTCTGGATATAAAGTGGTGATGTTATGTAGGTAATGTTTTCACGTGACACTCACAAAAGGCTCATCATTCCCCTAAAACAGTGCTCAAAACTTCAATATTTGCGACCCAATACTCAATCATGCTTTTCATCGCGTCCCCCTCCATACATTAAGGAAGTATTAAATTCAATAAAACTATACTTTGATACTGAAGCTACAATACGATTTAAACCTGTAAAGAATCACTGGCGTATATATACGTCTCACTAAGCTAAAGCGTTATTTTCCTCGGTCGTATATATACGTCTGTCCAAAAAAACGATCTTAACTGTGCACTGCTATCCATAAAATTATTTCGAAGGCTTTGGAATGCAATAAAAGGACCTTGATATAGTGTTTACAAAGATATACTTATTTCAGAGGATTTACTTATTTATTCCTTCCCCCCTCCGATACATTACATACGCACGCTTACGTGGAAAACGGTGGCATTGGGGAACGAATCACATAACTTAATTGATAGTTAAAGGACTAATTATATATCATACTCATTTTCTAGTGTTAATTTTTGTATGTAATTTTTATATAACAAAATCATGGGGTCACTGGTAATTATTTACTTGTTCTTAACTTAGTATAGTTAAATTAATTATAAAATACATTGTGCAGTACTGATTCATTTATAAGTGTATTATATGGGTATAAATGTGTATTTTATCTGTACACATCATTGCAGACCAGGCGCACCACTTCACTGGCACCAATTCTTCCGGAAGGGGGAGGGGAGGGTTATGGTGTTTATTACCAGATAATGCATCATGTCATTAAGGCCGAATCATCTTGGAAAATTTGGGTAAATATCAAGTCTTCGACTTTGAATTCATCTGGCATAAATCAAATTCAGCATTTGTGGTTATAACTTGGAAAACCATATTTGTGATTCCACTTCACTATGAGTGGGGATTGCTGGATTAGTTGAAAAGTGTCTTGTACCTGATACCTCACACTATCATTTCCTTGTTCAGAAAATAACTCTCAGGTGACGTCAATTTAGAGAACGAAGGATGACCTAATTTCATATTAATAAAATGGTATTTACGAAATGACTCTTCAGAGTACATATATATATATATATATAATTCATAAATATAAATATATACAAATAGCTATAAAACCTAAGTATAACTAGTCAAGATAGGAAATATTAGGCACAGTAGTACAATAACAAACTCCTGGCCTTAGGAACCAAGAATGCAGGTTTAAACAAGTTTTAGGGCTAGCCAACCTTCACCTGTAATTTGCCTAAACCACTGAGCCAAAGGAAAAGAAAAGAATAATATTAGGAGAAATTTAAATATTACAAATAAAATCACTATACTATTACAATATAACGATAAAATTATAGCCTACTAGTATTCACAGTTATAGAGAGAGATTTAAAGTCGATGCAAGTAAATATATATATATATATATATACATATATATATATATATTACTTTTTCAGTAAACGTTCTGAACCTGTTTCTTTTTTTAGGAAATTAAAATATCAGCGAAATATATACAGAAATACCAGCTTAATTTTTCTCTGTGATCGTAGAGTGGTTTCTTGCATTGATGTTTCAAACTGAACGTAACTTAAAAATAGCAGTTCATAAAAATAATATTAATTAAAGGATCGCAGACTGTGTGACATCTCTCGCGTTCTTCTTCTAACATAACTCCTACGTTTTTTGGCGGCCACGATTAATGGAAAAACTTTTCCAACCCAATTCCAAGAGGAAAAACGAAGCAACAATGCAAATAAGATATCCTTTAAAAGGATAGAACGTTTAGTGAGAAGGGATGGCAATCTTAGAGAAAGCTTAGATCGGAGCAGGTGGAATTGTGTTTAGACGGCCTACTCAAGAATCACGGAGACGCCCACCCTCGCTAATATTTACAAGGAGGAACTATTGCACACGAGCACATAAGTCTACCTGAAGGTATCAGAATCGTTGAGTCTTCAACCAAGGTAGGAGGATTATATTCTGAATGCTAGTTTAATATTGAAGCGAGATTAGGCAGACAATTAGTTATATTTTGATAAGTGACCTAGTTGTGCGATCTGACTTAAATAAATCGGCATACTTTGGTTTATTCTCACTTAATATAAGTTTGTTCGTTATATAAGTAATTTAAGAGTTAAATTCTTAATAAAAGTCGTATTAAGAATTATAGAGAATGTCTCATCCTTCCGATAATCCCACACCTCTAACTTACGCGGAACCCCCACGTCATAGCTATCGACAGATGGCTATGTCACAACTGTTATCAAATTTAGAATGAATTGAACAACTTCATTTAGTTTATATCGATAAAATATTAATTCTTTAAAGTATGTATTTACGTATTGGGTATCGTTTAAGAAAATGATAGCTATCTTTGCACTTATCTTTGATATCATGTAAAATTTAATTTATCTCATTTAATTTAGAAAACTTCAAAAACATTGTTTAAATAAATAGGAAACTATTCAAATAAGTAATAGAATTGTATTTTTTATCAATTTTTATGTAAATTTCATAAATATTCTGGTGAAGATCCAGAAATGCACTAACGTATTAAAATAACAAGCCTTTTACAAGAAGAATTAGCTTAAGTAATATACTTCTTTATTATCTGCATATTTTTGCATTGTTTTTCAATTTATAAGTTACCACATTTCACAAAGAACATCAACAGTATATGAACAATTTGAAAAGTAGTATTTTATCCTATGGTAAAAAAACCAAATGAAGCAGTAGAAAAATAGCAGATATTTATGTCTTTAAATTACTTTTCCATTATCAATATTATTTCCACGTATCATTACAAGGTTCTCTGAAGAAATAAAGCCTTTTTCCTCTTTATTTCTACAGAGAGGAAAAATAAAAGCTATTCTATTCTCCATTCGAACGATTCCTTCCACTACATTTTCCCCATTCAAGAATTTGATACGAACAAGGGAAAAAAATACTCAGAAGAAAAAAAAACGCTTAAAGGAATAAAAATTGCTACAAAAAGAAGCATGGAAAAAATCGTTTGCAGAAAACATTTTCTCTTTGTTTTTACGCTTCAAATGAAAATAGACTTTTTTCTCCCTCCTTTTTACTTTTTTTTTTATTTCTAAACGCCATGGTTAGTTGTATTGACTTTCTTTTTGAAGAAGATGAACCTTTCATTTACAGTGCTTTTAGGTATTTTTGTTTGAGATAGCTGAATTCTTATAAGGCAGGTTTTTTTTTAATTTATATTCTTTATCTGCTTTCGCTTTTGACAGATTTGAATTATTTAAGAAGTTAAGATTCTTTTCTCGTGCGTAGTCATTCTTTGAGAAAAACGTGCGAAGCCTTTCAAATTTTTTAGATTAAAATGAAATAAGATATTTTCTAAGTAATGGGCAATAGTAATATCAAATTTCCTTAGGATTGATAGAAAATATCTTTACAAAAAATGGAAGCTCTGTCAAATAATTGACATGCTTTTTGACGTTTGTAAAAAAATGATGGTAGCGTGATAATTATTAATTTAAATATTTGATTTATTTATGTCATGGCCATTAGTTATAGTATATAGATTGAAGTTATTAAAAAAGATTGATTAGTTCATTAGAGTCCAAATTCTGTTGTTTGTAAGGGGAGAGATTACATCTGTTATGTTCGAAGTTTTCCAACGGACTTCTGAGATGGTAGCGGTTGGCCTCTTTATCATCGAGTTACATCCGGCTCGCAGGTGGAGTAGGGGGTTTATCACGGTGTCAAAAATTGCTGGGGTGATGACCACAAATATCGCAATATTTTAAGGGTGAACGTGTGCATAGGAACGTGATTATCCTATCCACAAAAAGAAGCCGACTTCTCGGCTGTGTTAAGGGAAAATTTTACAACTCATTTCCACGAGTTAGAATGGCAAGTGAGAGAGAATTCTATTTATACGTCACCCTATAAAACTACACAAAGATG
This sequence comes from Trichonephila inaurata madagascariensis, assembly GCA_019973955.1. Classification (NCBI taxonomy): domain Eukaryota; kingdom Metazoa; phylum Arthropoda; class Arachnida; order Araneae; family Nephilidae; genus Trichonephila; species Trichonephila inaurata. The sequence continues at coordinate 34,370 of BMAV01004073.1, forward strand.
ACACCGAGCATATATATATATATATATATAACGCTGCCTTTTTAAAACTATAAAACTAACCAAATATTAAAGATTTTTCTCTTACAACATATGAAATTAAATATTTATTTAACATCAAAGTATAGAAGAGGAAGTATAAAATCTATTTGTTAAATGCAGAAATTATTTTAAATGAATGATATATAAAATCATTCTTCTCTGTATACGATAATAAAGTCAATATATATCAACAATTGAATATTTTTCTCTCTATATATGTGAACTGTTAAGAAATACGAACAGTTCCTGCGAACAATTTTCTTTATACAGGGTACAAACATAAAGAGCACATACTGGACATTGTAACAATCATTTATTCTATAGGAATGTATGGGTGCAAGTGAAGCGGTGAGCCACAAACAGGGGAAATAAAAGAAAAGAGAAATGGAGTTATCGGCTGGTTACGTTGTTCATTGTAGATTTCAATCCGCCGTTCAAAATTATGCATCTCAGTAGGGGATAGAGCTATTCGCAATCGTGCTGACGTCTACGATGGGAGACAACGTATGCCGAAAATGCAAGCATGCATTACATATTCGACCGCGCAAATGGTATCGGAAGTGCTGCGCTACGAATGTATCACGCACAGTTTCCTAATCGACGAATGCCAGATCACAGAATTTTTCAGCGGTAACATCATCAACTTCGTGAAACACGTTTGTTCCACATCATCAGAAATGATGCTGGTCGATGAAGAGCTGTACCCAGTACATGCCTGGAAGACAGCATCTTGAATGTTGTGTGTGTGTGTGTGGCTGATAGACCCAAATCAAGTACAAAAGATGTTGCTTATCACGTAAGTGTAAGTCCTTAGACTGTTTGCAGAGTGTTAAACGAAAATCGCTTACATCTTCTATTTTCACAAGCTTTGAATCCGGTAGACTTTCTTCGACTGCCAGTGAGAGGTGCAGCAATGTGCGATGTGGCTGGATTTTATAACTCATGCACTGAACAGTTATTGTAAACATTAAACTTGTCAACAACGCTTTCATTAAATACTTTGTCTTCTTTTTTGTTTCTGTCTCACCGCGTCACTTGCGTCCATACATTCCTAACCTTAAAGTTTTAACCATGAATTCCGGATCCCCTTATATATAACCTTATAGGTCAAATGTAATAACACAAAAAACGAACTAAGACAAAATTCTGTCGTTTTTTGATATTTACACGCATTTTTATCATTTTTTAAATATTATTTTTAATTGGCTACGGATTGGTGTTTTACCATTGCAGACCTACTACATCCCCGGAATCTGGTATCTCTTTTTTAGTGGGGCACCATGTAGGCGGATTCAAATCGCCACAGGTAATTTTGACGCCCACTTTCCTCCCTAGAGGGAGGCACCTGAGCTCTGGTGATACAAACCTATACTAGGATTTAATTTTGCCGAGAGCACCCAAGCCAAACAGATGCTCTAGGGATCTTTTACATGAACTATAATCATACCACGTGGCCGCTGTTGATTTTCTGCATCATGAAAATCTATTGACTTGCGCCGGGGTCGAACTCGCAACCTTGAGTGCAGGAGGCCAGCGGAAAAAACCAACCACGCCACCCAGCCGGCTAAAATACTAAAGTACATTTTTATCATTATTACTAACAAAAAGTTTGTATGCCTTAAGATAATTTTGCTTATTACAAAAGTTGTTCAAAAATCTCTTTCACTGTTATTTGGAATAGTATTCTTCATTTTCAATGCACTTTATTGGTTACTGACAAAAGCCAATGCATATCACTTACTCCATGTACCCATCCGAATTATTTACGACTGATCTAAATTGTCGAGAAAACACTTCGCGTATAGAGATATTTCCTCCAGTTATTTTCATCGCCGACGTTCTCTATAAACACGTCTACGAAAATTTAGGTTTAGACAACGTAAATCATTATTGTTCACACGAGCAGCATATATGAATTTTAAATCAAGGCTCCGATTCATAGACAGGCCATTTCGGAACAGAAATATCGCTTCTGAGGGTATATTTTAAAATATTTCTCTAGTAGCGAGCATTTATTTAAAGCATTACGATGGAAAGATTGAAAATATTTCATGTTTTGATGTTTTGATCAAATCCTGCTTCGGATTCGATAATGAATAGATCATTTTAGAACTGCTAGAATTTTATGATTTTATTTTGTTCGTTTGATTCGACTCTCCATTTCGCCCCAAACATTTTAACAAGATTAATTAGAAGCGTTAAAACAGAATTATTTAAAAAGCTTGTGAAATATTTTGCACGGGTTTTCGTAATGAGGCGAATTTATTTCAGTATCATTATTTTAAAGAGATTCATTTATTTTAAGCAAAAGTGTTTTACAAATAAGATTGAGTTTTAAATAGTAACGATAAAAGTAGGAATAATGCTTTACAAAAATTAATTGAAATTAAATAAATTAACAGAGTTGGTTCTATCTTTGCATAATTTTTTTTTTTTTTTAAAAAAATATATATTTTGTACGCTTAAAAGTTTTTAATTTACTATCGATTTTTTTGTTTTCTTTTTAAAAGTACACGTTGGGCAAAAATAATTATAAAAAAAAAGTCTTTACCAAAATAAGCAAAAATGAGATAATGATGTGTGTTTGTGGTATGTAAACTATATACTTATGAGATAAAACATTAGTCAGAAACGCTGTTTCTTTCTAATACTAACACATGTGTGTACCATATATTTACAAATATAAACAAATCTATAAATATGACAATAGTGCGTTATGGGGCAAAAATATTTAATTTAGGCTCTTAATAAAAAATAAGTCTGTACCGAGATAAGCAAAAATGAGATAATGATGTGTATTTGCGGTGCGTACACTGTATATTCGTGAGATAAAATATTAGTCAGAAACGCTGTTTCTTTCGAATGCTAACACATGTGTGTACCATACATTTATAAATATAAACAGATCTGTAAATATGCCAATAATGCGTTATGGGGCAAAAATATTCAATTTAGGTTCTTAATCAAAAAACAATCTTTACCAGGAACATCTAAAATGGAGTACACTGTATATTCGTGAGATAAAAATATTAGTCATAAATACTAAATCTTTCAAATACATACGTATACCGTATTTTTCCGAATATAAAAAGATCTGTAAATGCGCCAATAGTGCGATTTTTCTTTAAAAATTTACCCACAATTCGAAACCCGTATGTAGGCCGAATTCATCTAAAAACTTTTGCAGTTTCTCTCTGTGCATTCAAAAACTTTACCATGAAAAACTACAGTTAAACTTTTCAACTAACAGTTGCAGAGAGAAGGAATTCGAGAAAACATCTCCAACCGATACAACGACTTTAATTCAAATGGTAGTTAAGTGCTGTATATGAGTGCATTCCAACCTTTTTATCTCGCCAAGGACCGATCAACATTTGATAATTTAACCACATCCTACTAGGGGTTGGTACGTTGATATAGTTTATATTCTAGATTGTTTTGATTTAATAATTTTAAGATATCCGACTACGTTCGGAATCGGGATTTTACAAAAGCGTATAAATGGATAATATTTATGATATTTAGTGTCAATTAGATTATAAGACGTGTATAAAATTGTTTTAAGAATATTATTACAATAATAAAAAATATTTAAATACAATATTTTGACAAAAAATTAACATAGAATTATTTATTTTTAAAACACTGTCCTTTTATGGAAAATGCTTCTATATCAATAATATTTTGCCTGCATATAGTTCAGACCTCTGCACAGAGGCTGAACTAAAATTTTTGAAATACATAACTTTGAAGTGGATTTATCAATATTTTAATACAACAGAAAGAAGAAATTTTAATAAAAAAAACGCCGATAATTATTTTAATTGGTAGTAACTCTGAAAATTATGTGAGTTTTTCAAAAATCCTCGTTCAGACCGTCTGGCAAAGTCTTTACTTGATAATAAGCAAAATATTATTATTATAGAAGCATTTTTCTTAAAAGGAGAACGTTTTGTAAATAAATAATTCTATGTTAATTTTTTGCCAAAATATAGCATTTAAAGATTTTTTTTATAGTAATAATATTCTTGAAAAAATTTTATACAAGTATGGTAATCTAAGTGACACTAAATAGGAACATTATCCATTTATGCGCTATTTTAAAATAACGGTTTCGAACGTACTTGGATACTCTAATTTAATTGTATTTAAACATACATTCAGAATAAATACAGTTACTCCAAAAAATAAATATAAAGTGATTTAACATGGAATATAAAGTGATTTCAATGGAAAGTTGCACAAACCTGAGAGAAATATACCACAGTAAATAAAATGGAAATAACTTTAAAGTTCCTTGGGTTATCCGGTACTTCTTGATCCACAGACCGGGGCTCAGGATCACTGCTGTATATGACTGGCATGCGAAAAATCTACTCAAAATGCTCTCTCTCTATTTGCAATGTATCCCCTGCCATCTTTTAGTGATGTGAGAAACTTTCTGTGTAACGTATTTATTTCAACATGATAATAAATGTGCATAAGATGACATTTCAAAGCATTTAAATATATTTTGCAACATGCTTTTTTAATGTCACCTAAATACCCCGAGCATGCTTGTGAAGGATTCGAAAGGAAGATTCGATCTGGGTACCTTCCGTTCCGAACTCGAGTACTTTAGTGATCACGCCAAAACGATCGACCTCGCGTGATAGCTAGTACTGGTTTATAAAGATATCACACCACCACACTACTCCCATGCCAGTGATTCAGCGAATAGGTGAACGAACGATACCCATATTCGTGGCGAGTGTGTGAGCAGTTGCGTCACTTTGTGGGCTGGGTCATTCGTGTGTGACGGCTTAATTGCGTCATGTGTGAGACGGCTTTTGTGGTTGAGTAACGGCTTGGTTGCTTTTGCGATGGATAGATGGCGCCACGACTGCTGCGAGACAAGGGTGCGGTTCCTTTATACGGCCAGGATTATCAATGAAGGAGGAAGATTCGATCTGGATAACTTTCGTTCCATAAGCGAGTACATTATCGATCACGCCAAAACGATCGTCATCGCGTGATGACTAGTACTGGTTTAAATAGATATCACACCACCACACTTGCTTGAACCTACACAAAGGCTATTGGCGAAAGGCCTCGTAATTTTGAACCAAAGTCCAGTGTTTCTCAAACTTTCAATATTTGCGACACAAATTTCAGTCATAATTTTCATCACCCCCTCCTCATACAATAACTATGTATTGACTGCAACTATAATGTATAACACAAAAACTGCAATGCTACTTTAATTAAAAAACGCACAAATTATCGAGATAAACATTATATTTTGTATATAACTTTGTGCATAACAAGCCCATGGAAAGCACTAGTTGTTACAGAATTATTTTTTAATAGAGTAAAAATAAATTAGTTATCAAATACTTTTTGCCGTACTGATACATTTATAAGTATCTTATATCAGTGTGAATATGTATTTTATTTTTCATTATGTCA